>JAQZBX010064928.1:5355-16503 GCA_029593785.1 Cabassous unicinctus | reverse complement strand
GTACATGGTGAGGTGTAAGGGGCAGGGAAGCATCCTGATAACAACCGAGCTGTCAAGCCTTGGACCCCCTGGCTCTTCCTTCCCGTGATCATGCATGTGAGAGAACACTGTTAGACTTCATCGGCTTCGGGGATGGCGGAGGGAGGCAGAGACCTGGGATGCGGTGAGGTCAGGGCTTTAAGGTGCAACAGACTTACCAAGTGAGCTGGAGATGGTGACCTCGTATCCTTGACGGTGGCACTGGAGGGGACATCAAGGAGGGGCCATTTCATCTGCAGGTACTACATGGGGACAGAACACACAAAGCAGCTGGTGAGATGAGGCCCCATGTGTGTGGGAAGAAGGCAGAGGAGGGGCTTGGTGGTTGAGCTACTGGTAGTTCCAAAGAGCCTGCCATTTTAACTGCACAAGTTTGGAACTGGGGTCAACTGCCAAATGATTACAAGAAGGCAGAACATACATTTATATCCACTACTAACACCACCACCCCTCCATCATTTTGGGAGGACCAAAGGACAACCAAGTCAAATCTTAAATGGGGAGAAGAGCTGATACATTCCAGCACAACTCATCGACGTAGTCAAAGAGCCTAGTTGCAAGACTCAAGTCAACCCTACCCTAGTAAAGGGACAAGCAGGGCTCGTCAAGGGGACAGAGATTCCCAGGTGGTAATCCTGCCCAATTCATTTCCATCTCTTAGAGCATCACACACAGTGCTCCCTAAGAAATAGGCTCTCCACAAGTATCTGATGAATGAATGAGTAAAAACCATCTGCCTGACATGCGTGGGGCCATGGGTAACAGCTGTCCATACTCAAGGATGCTTATCTTATTTCATTATAGTGTTTCTCAATCTTAAAAAGATGATCTAGTACCCCACCCTCTCCCATGTGTCCTTGCAAAAAAAAACCCAAGCCAACCCAAAACAAATAGTAAATCACCATCACCACCCCCCATACACACACTTTCTTTAAACCAAAAGCCTCTTCTCAATCCCAGCATGGTAGTATTTGGCAAGAGCCTGGAAGGGAGTAGAGAGCCAGAGAGGGCCCATCTGGACTCTGGGGTCCAGCATTCAGGGATTCAGTTTTCTCTTTGCCAATGTTGGCCTTGTGACCCTAGATATGTGACTTCACCCCTGAGCCTCAGTTTCCGCATCTGTAAAGCAAGGCTGTTATCACTAACTTTACGGGTTTCTGGAAGGATTAGGGATTTCCCACATGGGAAACACTTGATAAATGACAGCTATTATTTTCAAAAACAAATCATTAGTGTTTGCCAGGAGCAACAGCACACATGTTGTCTCAGGGTCAAGGCAGATACGGGGTTTCTGGGCAGCAGACCAGCTATGCAGCCTCCTGAAGAATTCTTTTTTGGATAGACTTTATTTTTTAGAGCAGTTCTAGGTTTATAGAAAAATTACACAGAAAGCTCAGAGCTCCCATATACAGCCCCCTCAATACACAGTTTTCTCTAGTAACATTTTGCATTATTGTGGTACATTTGTTACAATTAATGAACCAATATGATTATAATTATATTATTAACTAAAGTCCATAATTTACATTAGTGTTCACACTCTTCGCGCCATAAAGTTCTACGAGTTTTAAAAAAATAAAGTTATTGTGGTAACATGTATACAACATAAAATTTCCCATTCGAACCACTTTCAAGTATACAATTCAGTGGTGTTAATTATATTCACAATGTTGTGCTACCATCACCATTATCCATTACCAAAACATTTCCATCACCCCTCACAGAAACTCTGTACCAATTAAGCAATTAACTCCCCTTTCCCCACCCCATCCTGTCCCTGGTACCCTGTAAACTACTTTCTGTTCCTATGAATTTGATATTCCAGTTATGTCATGTGAGATCCTGCAATATTTGTCCTTCTGTGGCATTCCTTATTTTGTGCAACCCAATGTCTTCAAGGTTCATCTTTGTTGTAGCATGTATCAGAACTTTATACTTTTTCATGACTAATATTTCTTTGTATGTATATAAACCACATTTTGTTGACCCCCACCTTTTGGCTATTGTGAATAATGCTGCGATGAAAACTGGTAGACAAAATATGTCTGAATCCCTACTTTCAAATCTTTAGGGTATATACCTAGAAGTGGATTTAACTTTCTGAGGCACTGCCAAAACTGTTTTCCTCAGTGGCCGCACCATTTTACATTCTCACCAACAATTCATGAGTTTCTCCACATCCTTGCTAACATTTGTTATTTTCTGTTTTTTCAATAATAGCCATTCTAGTGGGTATAGAGTGATGTCTCAGTGTAGTTTTGATTTGCATTTCCATAATGGCTAATGATGTTGAGCTAATTTTCGTGTGCTTATTGGACATTTGTATATCTTCTCTGGAGAAATAACTATTCAAGTCCTTTGTTCATTTTCAAACAGGTTTGTCCTTTTGTTGTTGCATTGCAGCAGTTCTTTATATAGTCTGGATATAAAACTCTTATCAAATATATGGCTTCCAAATATTTTCTCCCATTTTGTAGGCTGTCTTTCTTGATAATGTCCTTTGGTGCACAAAAGTTTTAAATTTTGACGAAGCTCAATTTATCTTTTTGTTGTTGTTGTGCCTGTGGTGTAAACTCTGAGTCTTGCAGAATTCTTGAGGCTACTCTGAGAATTAAAGCTCTTGTAGGAAGTGGAAGCTCCAGGAAGAGTTTCATTGAGAGATGGAATGAAGTATTTGAATCAATCCTTGCTGGGGTCATTCAAGTTCAGGAAAGAAAACATGACATGGCCTTGCTCTCTACGCACAGGGGCAGAAAAAGTAGGATGAGTGGTGCCCCAAAAGCTCTTCTTCTCTTCATCAACCACAAGCCTTGGCTGAGAGGGCAGGGGCTAGGCTTTCAAAATGGTGTCCAGAGGAGGGTTGACAACCCAAGGGCACATTCCCTAAGTGCTGAGTGGTACAGAAAGCAAGAGGGATGTGCCAAGGAGGTTGTGGGAGACAGGAATGGAGTGGGAGTTGGGGACCCTATGAATAAAGACAGACTTTTCATTCTGGACCCTCTGGTACCCTTAACTCCTCCCCTCACCCATACTGAGCCTCACCTCTGCCCCTGTCCTCTGCTGGCCCTTTCTTCTCCCGCTTTCCACCCGCACCCATCTCTCTCTCTCTCTCTCTCTTTTTTTTTACATTTCTCAATTAAATGTAATGGATACATATATATTTTTTTTAAATCAAACAATATGTTACACAATATATTTGGTTCATAGTAACGCATTCATAAAGTATTTGTCCTTTTGTGTCTGGCTTGCTTTGCTCAACATAATGTCCTCCAGGTTCATCCATGTCCCACCCATCTCTTTCCCTACCCAGAGCATAGACTTTATAGATGAATAAACTAAGATCTAAATGTCATTGGCGAGTTAAAAGCTGGTATTAGTCAAAACTCATTTCCTCCAGGAATAACAGTATTTGCATTACGTTTGCAGTTTTCAAAGCATTTGCACCCAGTTTCATCTTCACAACAATCCTCCACGGAGGGATCTTGGCCCCCAATTTTCTGATTACTAATGGAGGCAAATACAAGCTAAGTGATTTGCCCAACTTTATGTGTGAGAGCTGGAGCTGGAGGCCAGCAGGTCTCCTAACCTCAACGCCCCCACTTTTTCCTATACCATCTGTCCCAGTTTCCAGGCTTCTATGACAAATACCACACAACAGGCTGGCTTAAACAACAGGAATTTACCGGCACGTGGTTTTGGAGGCTGGAAGGCTGGCTTCCTCCCTGGGTTGGCAGCATTCTGGCTGGCTGGCAATCCTTGGGTTCCTTGGCTTTCCCGTCACATGGTGATGTCCTCTCCTTTCTCTTCCGGGTTCCTGCTGCCTTTGGGTTTCCATCCCCTCCCTATGGCATTCTCTTTATAGGGCCTCCAGTAATAGGATTAAGACCCACCCTGATTCAGTTGGCCACACCTTAACAAAAAGAACATCTTCCAAAGGTCCTATTTACAATGAGTCTGCACCCATGCGAACGAGATTAAGAATAAGAACATGCTTTTTCTGGGGTACATGACTCAATCTAAAGCTTTTCTTACCACCACCATCATGAACACTCACTCCCCCCTCGACCCCCATCCCGACCTTTCCTTTGCTTTGATGGGTGTTCAAGTTGCCAAAGAGCTGCCAAAGTACGAGAAGTGGGTTAGCTTTTATTTTTTATTTTATTTTATTTTTTTTAAAGATTTATTTATTTTATTTTATTTATCCCCCCCTTGCTGCCCGTGCTGCTGTGTCCATTCGCTGCGCGTCTTCTCATCTCCCCCTTGCTGTGAAGTCTCGCCGCATCAGCCCACAGCGCCACGCGAGCAGGCCTGCCCTCACAAGGAGGCGCCAACCCGGGGCCAACCCGGGGCCTCTCATATGGTAAACGGGTGCTCCAGCCATTGCGCCACACCCGCTTCCTGCCGTGAGGTTGCTGCATCAGCCCACCGCACTGCTCAGGCCGGCGTGCCCTCACAAGGAGGCCTCGGGACGCGAACCCGGGCCTCCCATATGGTAAACGGGGGCTCCATCCACTGAGCCACACCCGCTTCCCATGGGTTGGCTTTTATAAGGGGGATTTATTATGGGTAAAACATTACAGTTCCAAGGCCCTGAAAAGTCCAAATCAAGGCGCCGTAAGAGGTGCTTTCTCACCAAAATCAGCTACTGTGATCCTGTTGCCCGGGCAAAGCAAGATGGCCGCCGATCTCTGCCGAGGACTCAGCCTTCCTCTCAGGGCTCACCCTCCCTCAGAGTCCAGCTCCCGGAGCTCAGCGGTGAGCAACCAGGCATAGGGCTTGTCTCTTTCCAGGCCTCTTCTATCAGTCTTGGCTGCTCTGCTTTCTTCCTGAGTTTAGCTGTAAGCTATCAGGCATATGGCAGGACTCATCTCCTTTTGAGCTGCTTCATGGGCCCAGCCTCTTGGGGGTTTGTGCTTAGGCGATCCTCTAGTCCTCTCTCACATGGCAGAATGAAAAACGGCAGCTTCCTTTTCTTGAGTCTGTCTCTCTCGGTCTTTTTTTTTTTTTAATTTTTAATTTTTAGGAAGTACCAGGGATTCAACCCGTGACCTTGTATGTGGGAAGCAGGCACTCAAACCACTGAGCCACACTTGCTTAGTGTGTCTTTCTTTATATCAGACCCAGCCAAAGGGTGGAGACCCAAGCTGGCTCAGGCCTCACTGTCATAGTCCAATTGAAAGCCCTAAATCGATCTTATCAAGTAATCTAATCAAAGGACCCTCAACGGAATTTAATGCAATCAAAGGGCATCACACCCACAGGAAAAGATTAGTTCACACACATAAACTTTTTTTCCACTCTCACTCTGACTTTAACTGAGACAGGGGAAGCTCTGAGGGCAGGTGAGAATCTTTAGCCCTGTTTCGCACTGAAGTCTGTCCCCGTAAAGATGTGTTGGAGAGCGTAGGAAAAGAGGAGAGGGGAAAAGAAAGGTGGTTCTGGGAAGAGTGTGGATCTTGCCCGGCCCTCCCTGCTCCAGCCCCTCCTGGGGGTGTCGGATGTGTGCTGTCTGCATGTGTCCACAGAGGGATTCACTCTGCAAATAGGACTAGGACGACTGCCACTTTCCCCTGTTTACTTTTCTGCCTTTTTTCATACTTCAAAAAAAGTAATGGGGGTGGGGATGGGGGAAACCCCCTGCAGCTTAGCCATGGAATGCCTCTGGATTGCAATTCTAAGCAAAGGAGCAAAATTGTCCTGTATGATACTGCAATGACGGACACATGACATTATACATTTGTCAAAGCCTATGGCACTGTACAGCACAAAGTGTAAACCATAATGTAAACTGCTGACCACGGGTTCTTAGCAAGGGTTCCATGAGCTTGAATTGAAATTCAAAGAAATATTATTCTTGTGGGGACATGTTGGTGTGGGTGTGATGTGTTTATTAAATAATACACAGTATAGTGTGGATTTAGTAAGGGGTCTGTGGTTTTCACCTGATTGGCAGAGGGGTCCGTGGAAGAAAAAAGGTTAAGAACCCCTGCTGTAAACAGTGGTTAGTAACAATGCTTCACTATTGGTTCATCAATTGTAACAAATGTACCACCCTAATGTAAGATGTTAATAAGAGGGGTAACTATGGGTGTGTGTGTGTGTTATATGGGAAGTCCCTATACTTTTGGTGTAATTTTTCTGTAAACCTAAAACTTCTCTAAAAATAAAGTTTATTCTTAAAAAGAAAAAAAAAAGAGCACCAGGATTCTAGTGAAGAAGGCGATGACCGCATGAGAATGCTAACACAAGATGGAGTGGAACATGTATTAATTACCTGGGACTGAATGGACTGATGAAGGATGATTAAACTTTCGTTAGGATTATTGCTGCTGTGGTTTTTTTTCCCACTGAAGATGTTTTTAATAAAAATGCCACTATATATATTTAAAAAGGGATAGCTTTGTGAATTTGAAATAAAGTTGTTAATAGAATAACCATTATTGAGGCAGCTGGAGCCACAGACACCCTTGTAATCCCTACCTGGGTGCCGAGGTTTGGAGGTGGCTGGACAGTGGTGAGTTTCTAGGTCGGGCCCAGCCCAGCGTTCAGTGGCCTTGACTGTAATTCGCACGCGGGGCCAGCAGCGCAACCACCCAGGGAAAATCGCTGGCTGGTGGGAGCACATCCTCGGGCGGTGTGTGTCAGTCAGACTGAGTGAGACCTGAGATAGTTGGGCCTCTAATTTTTGCACGGTAATAGGATGTGGGTGAATTAAACTGCTGGCTTCTCTAAGTCCGGTCTAGGCTCCATTCAAGTTGCTGCACAAGGCGGAGCAGAGCTCCTGGCCCAGTGTACCCTGGGCTGGGCCACAGCACCTCGTGAAGATGTGTCAAAGATGGTCCGTCTTCCGTCCCTCTGGGGGATGCCCATCGGAATGTAAAGCATAGCATTCGTGTGGTCTCAATGCAACGGCCAAGCAGCAGTGACAGCTGCCACCTAGCTAAGAAGGACTGCTATCTCTAGGATAAGCACACTCTTCTGATCCTCAAAAAAAAAAAACAACAAAAAACAAACCCAAATGGCAGGTATTATAATTGATTTATAGGCAAGGAAGCAGAGACAGGTTTCTTTACTGCTGAACTCCTCTAAGCACTTTATAAGCTGCTGTGTGTTGGGATTCTCTGAGAGAGGACAGATACGCCGTGTTTCTCAATCTTAGTGGACATGGGACACCGTTTTTTTGAGGTCCGGGGTCCATGGAGCACATTCGGGAGAAATGCTGCCCTGTGGCTCACAGAGAACTTGGTGTGGCTGTGGTCTAGATATGTCTTTACCTTGTTAAGGAAGGATGATTCTATTCCTTTTTAAAATTGTTTTCATTGGAACAGTTGTTGAATTCTCTCATAGAACAGTCAAGTGGTTTCTCTTATTTGACTTATTCATGAGATGTATTATAATCATGGATTTTCTTACACTAAATGATAGTTTGCTCATTTGTTTTTTTAAAAAAAAACTTTAATAATGATTTAACAAAATTTATATACATTTATGTTGTTTTGTTCAATTGTATACTATTCATAATCATCACAATAACTTAATCCAGAAGAAAATTTTTAAATATTCAGAGCCTAATAGTCAAAGGAAATTTAAATATATTTGTATTTCTATACATCTATTTGTGGCAGAGATACATTAGAGAGTGATCGATAAAATACTTTTAAGACTAAAATATATTACATTCATGTAAAATTTTACTGGAAGTTGATAAGAAATAAAAGTTCAAAGAGAAAAGGAACAATATAAAATGTCCGATGATTAAGTGCTTATTTTTGTAATTTATTTTTTTTGTATATCATTCATACATGAACATACATAAATAATAAGTGTATAGCAAAAGTTGTGAACTTAGAAAACAAACATGCATAACATCATACAGGGCTCCCATATATCACCCCAATACCAACACTTTTTTACATTTGTTACAAACTATGAAAGCGCACCATCAAAATATTACTGCTAACTACATTTGGTGTATTTCGCTCCCAACCCACCGGTTTGCTCATTCTTGTATTATATTATGGAATACCAACCATTCTACATTCTTAACAGTGAACAAAAGTTTTCTGTGGCATGCTGACCAAGGGTTTGTCCTCAGGGTTATTTTGGCTTTATTAGCCTTCACAGAGGATGCTGTCCCTCTTTTCCTGTTTTGGGTCTCTTTCTGCTTCTTGGGGACCCCAGTCCACCCAGTGCCCTCCTTGGAGTGAACACTGACCAGGTGGGCTGTCTCTGCTTGACTCGGTGGGGCCTGGGAAAGGGCCCCTGGGAAGGCTGCTCTCGCCAGACAGCAGAGCCCTTTTCCTGCGGGAGGCAGAGAGCCCGTCTTCCAGAATCCCGGCTTGGAGTCTGTACAGCAGATTAACTGCAGCTGTGCCCTGGAATTTCCCCAACATACAAATCTTCGTGATGTGAAACAGCTGGGAGGAAATCCCGGCATGCCCTGTGCGAGGCAGAACTGCCAATGAGCTACGGGGATTAACCCTCCGACTCCCAGAAGGTAGGGAGAGCCCCTCCCCCGACCATACCCACCCTGTTCTGTGCTGCGCTCTGGCGTGGCCAGAACTCTACTGTCACTCACCCACCGGCTTGGTCCCTGGTGATGCCCACATTCTCTAGCTTTGCAGTCTCATTTCTCTAGCTTTGCAGTCTCATTGGTTTTTAGGCTTTGGTGGCGGGTGCTGAGGTTTACCCATTTAGGTGAGCGGGCCATCCTGCTTCTCTGGTCCCCAATGGCCTGCAAATGCAGTGTAGTGCCCCAGAGACATGGTCCTCTTTAACAGAGAGGGAGGCTTTCCCAGACCTCCCTCTCAGGAAAGTGCAGCTCAGGAAAACAAGGTGTGGTGGTGGTTTGGAGCTCTGTACCCCAGAAAAACATGTGTTTGAACTTACTACATTCTTGTGGGTGTGAACCCTTGTAAATGGCACCTTTTGATGAGGTTACCTCAGATAAGGTGTGGCCCAGGAGGGGTCTTAATCCTATTACTGAAAGCCTTATAGGGAAGGTCACAGAGAGAAAAATGCCACAGAGGGAGCAGCCAGAAGCTGAAAGTCAACAGAACCTGGGAGAGAAGGGAGAGGCCAGGAGAGGCTGCCATGTGCATTGCTATGTGACACAGGAGCCCAGGACCAAGGATCGCTGGCAGCTGGCCCCAGACAGCAGTCTTAGGGGAAAAAAGCATCGCCTGAATGATGCTCTGATTTGGACTTCTCCAGGTGTCAAAACCATGAACCAATCAATCCCTATTAATTAAGCCAACCCACTGCATGGTATTAGCTTTAGTAACAAGAAAACTAAACCACCTCCAGGCCGAAGGCTGATGAACACCCAAGCTCTTCAGGCAGACATCTTTCCACCTGACAGTGACCAAACTATGTTCCAAAATGCTTTCCTCTTTCTTGCAAAGACCATTTTTTAACATGAACCCTTGTATTATAAATGAAAACTGAAGAAACTATCAATTTCTCCTTATTCTCCATTCTGTCACCATCAGGAACATATCTTTTATAGAACTGGCTTTCCAACCTCTTACAGGAGTTAGCCTTCTAAAAACTAGCCTAGCCGATCTCTTCTTTGCTTAAAATCCTTCCCTGGTTGGTTCCTGGGATCAAGAGATTAAAGCTCCCAACTTGACCATCAATCCAATGCTAACCAAGTCTTCTGACTTCAACCCTCACTGCTTCCCCAATCATCACCAGCCACACTGAAGTTCTTACTAAACTCTCCTGGTCCCCCTGTCTGAAGTATCCTTGATTCCTGGGGAAATTCTAACCCCATTTCCAAAACCCAGCCCTATATAAATACATACTTCTATGGGATATAAATGTATTCTTTTTGCTTCCATAGGTATGTTTTCTGGATAGATAGAGGCCTACACAGTAGCTAACAAAATATTAGACTTCCCCCTCCTGGGAAAGTCCTGCTACTTTCTCAAATAAGATGGCCAAAAGCTCTGGAATATATAAGCCTTGCCTAATAAAGGGAAACAGGCAAATAAGCCAAGCCCTCAGTCTTAACGATTGCACTTATGAACTTATTTCTGTGTATGAAACTAAGCCTAAGTATAATTAATGCCAAAAGGTGCCTCCTGAAAACCACCTTGTTATTCAAAGATAGCCTCTAAGCCAAATTCTGCAAATAGACTCACTACCTTCCCCCTGACGTGGGACGTGACTCCCAGGGATAAGCCTCCCTGGCACTGAGGTATTATTCCCAAGTGTTAATCAATGATGCCTTTGAAGAAAGGCCTTGATTAAAAGGGGGAAATATTAAATAAATAGAGTTTTTATGGCTAAGAGATTTCAAAGTGAGTCAGGAGTTCATTCTGGAGGTAACACTTATGCAGGTCTCAGGCAGACTCCACAAAATGCCATAAACAAAAGTGTTCCTAAGCATGGGAAAAATATATTTTGTGTGACCTATGAACTGTGGTTAATAGCAATACTGTAATATTCTTGCATCAATGCCAAAGATTTACTGTGTTGATAACGGGGGGCTATGAAAAAGTATGCCAAATGTATACTATGGATCATGGTTGGTGGTAACAGTCTGATGATACTATCTTATCTGTAACAAATGTTCCACCATGGTATGGTGTGTTGGTGAAGGGGTGTTGTATGGCAATTCTACACATGTGCATGATTCTTTTGTAAGTTCACAACTTTTACTATACACTTACTGTTTATGTATATTTATATATGAATGATATACTTCAATAAAATTATTTATTTTAAAAGTGCTCCCAAGGGAAGCGGGTGTGGCTCAGTGGATGGAGCCCCCATTTGCCATGTGGGAGGCCCGGGTTCGCGTCCCGAGGCCTCCTTGTGAGGGCACGCCGGCCTGAGCGGTGCGGTGGGCTGATGCAGCAACCTCACGGCAGGAAGCGGGTGTGGCGCAATGGATAGAGCACCCGTTTACCATATGAGAGGCCCCGGGTGCGCCTCCTTGTGAGGGCAGGCCGGCTCGCGCGGCGCTGGGTGGGCTGATGCGGCAAGACCTCGCAGCAAGGGGGAGATGAGCAGACACAGAGAAGACAGCGAATGGACACAGCAGCACAAGCAGCAAGGGGGGGATAAATAAATACAATAAATAAATCTTTAAAAAAAAAAAAA
>JAQZBX010064927.1:0-16404 GCA_029593785.1 Cabassous unicinctus | reverse complement strand
CAAATCAATGTTTCTTATTTTGTAGGAGTAGACTTTGAGAGGGTTATGAAAACTTGATCTTCTCCTGGAGAAAATGTACATTATACACAAAACACACATTTAAGTTTGTATATGCTTTGAGGGGAATTGCAGGCTCTCTAAAGCCCACCTACCCAAAGGGTTCCACGCCCTTTGCTCCACATAAAAAACACCTGAACTAAGATGTAAAGAATATTATATAACCAAATTTTTCATTAAACCAAATCTAATTATTCTTTTATGAAATATTGATAAATAACATCAATAACAAGGAAAGAAAATTTTGACTACAAGAACACAAGACAGAGGCAAAAATATGAAACTCTAAGTGGAGGGGAGGGTTAAGCAAAAATCAGAGGAGAAACTTCATTCAAATATTTTGAAGGAAGTAAGTTCTTTGGGGAAAAAACACCTGTTTTGTTTTTTGTGATCTCATAGTCCCTCTTCCACTATTCTTTTGTTCTACCTAAGGAGGAAAAAGTTCAAGAAACCCTAAAATGCAACAAATTATTTTAATATTTACTCTTAATGATGGTACATGGAGTCTATTTTAGTTTGCCAAAGACTGCTGAAGCGAAATACCAGAAATGGGTTGGCTTTATAAAGGGAAATTTGTTAGGGGTAAAAGCTTATAGTTCTGAGGCCGTGAAATGTCCATATCAAAGCACTATCAGAGAACAATTTCTCACCAAAGTCAGCTACTCATGATCCTGGTGTCCTGCCACTTGGCAAAGCAAGATGGCGGGCGATCTATGCCGAGGCCCCTGCCTTCCCCTCAAGGCTCACCATCTCCTGGAGTTCAGCTTGGATGATCAAACATATGGTATGGCTTGTCTCTTCAGCCTTGAGCTTCTCCATAAGCCCAGGCCCTTGGGGGCCTCTTTCTGTGCCTCTGTGTTCTGTTGATTCCAAAGTCTAGGGCCTCCCTCAGCCTCTTGGGGCTTCTCTGTGTTCTTGAAGTCTTCTCTGGCATGGCAGGATCAAAGTGGCAGCTTCCTTTTTCTGTGTGTCTCTGTGTCTCCGTTTATATAAAGCTCCAGTAGGAGGGTGGAGATGCAACTTGAGCCCTGTCTCATTGATGTAGTCCAACCAAAAGGGCCCCGCATCCACAGGAATGGATTAGTTCAAGAACATAATATTTTTGTGTGTGTGGGGGGGGATTCATAAAATAACTTCAAACAATCACAGAGTCACTGAATAGTTAGTGTGCTAATGGCTGTTCTTATCAATAAGTGAACAGTATACTTTCCAAGTGAAAATAATGCTGCTAGACGTCATTTTAATTTATTCTTCACTTTACAGTTCAAGTAGGGAGAGTCATATTTTGTGGAAACATCATAGCATATGTACTATTAAAAAGATGTATTTTAACTTTTTATGAGGTGAGTAACTTGCCTTCAGCTGTATGTATTCATTTGCTACTTGATCACAATGGGTCTATATTAGAATCTATGAATGAACCAAGGCAAATTCATTAGTATCGCTTGAGATGGGTAAATAATTGTGGGCTAAGTTAGGAAATGGATTGTTGATATCTGAATCCTTGGTCGTTAAGAGTTTATTTGATTCAGCGGAGTCAATCAATTAGCCATACAGATCCATCCATCTTAAGAGATGAACTAGAAGGCTTTATAGGTCTAAATAATCATGGTTCTTTTGCCTCTGGAAAGTACAACTGAACAGTCTAGTGACTTTATTTCATCATAATAATGCAGCATTTCCAAGAATGTTTTAAATATATCCATTAGCATATGAAAAAGCACAATACTGGCATAAACATATAACAAGAGTCTATCCTTTCCAAGTCTAAGAAGCTTTCAGGATGGAATACAACAATTCTGGAAATTTGTTTGGGACTGAAGGACATAAAATTTTCAAAAAGAAAACATACCAGTTTTCTAAAAGCACAAAGTCTCTCTTCTGGAGGAAATCCACTCTGCTTTACGCTAAGAGATCATGCATGTCATTCTTCCTGTCAATGTTAACGCTGTTTAATCAACACTCACACTTTACCTGCTACTTCCTATATGCAGGATGGATATAGAAAGAAATGCGAATATGTATTCTAGGCATTTTCCACATGGAAGTCCATTACATTTAACAGATTGCCAATCATTTTTTGATAATTGAATGAGCTAAAAATAATTTCAAATGTATTCTTTTCCAAGCCTTAAGATAATAAAAAGAAAGACAAGGAAAAGGTGATTAACCATCACCATAAAGACAGTATTTTTGTATCATGATTTAAAATAAATTAAAACAAATAAAGAGATTTAAAAAACCCACAAACTTCAAAGTGCAATACTAAAAAAAAAAAACACTTTAAAATATAACATAAGATGGCTTTGAATATACCAAATGCCTCAATGATCTATACATAAAATTTCATGGTATCTATTAAAAGTCAGACAAAGTTCTCTATATTTAAGAAAAACTTTAGGATGGATGGCATAAGAAAAGCTTGCAGTGGCTTCCAAATCATTCTGTGTTCAATTTAGCTATCTTTAGGTACTTGCATTCACTCTTTTTTAAAATACATATTTTTATTTTTAAGGCAGCTTTAGATAACATAAATGTTACATCAAAAATATAGGGATTCCCATATACCCCATCTACTTCCCCTCCCACACTTTTCCCCATTAACATCTTTCATTAGTGTGGTACATTTGTTACAACTGATGAACACATATTGAAGCATTGCTACTAACCATGGACTACAGTTTACATTATACTTTACACTTTGCACCACACACTTTTATAGGTTTAATAGTTTTATAGGTCTAATGGCCTGTATTCATCATTGCAATGTCATGCAGGACAACTCCAATGTCCCCAAAATGCCCCATGTCACACCTATTCTTCCCTCTCCCTCCCCTCAGAACATCTGGTGGCCAATGCCTTTATATCAGTGACACATGTCTTCCATTGCTAGAATAATAATAAGTCTACTTTAGCCCACAGTTGCATTCACCCCTTATGTTTGTTCATTCTTCAATTTTGAGGATTTGGGGATGGTGATGTCTACTCCGTTTCTGATTGAGAGGGGGCTTAGACCCCATGGGGCAGATGGATGGAACTGTCTTGCTTGCAGTTGTAGATACTCTCTGTTTTTAGGGATGGACATTGTCCATCATCATCCTTTTGTTAGTTGTCCTGGGCAAGTCCAATGAACTGGAGAATAGGCATTGCAACTCTGCTGAGATTAAGGGCTCAACTGGTATATGAACAGACTGAAGATTTAAGTCTCTGGGACATATATTTAATGAGAATAGTGCTAATTATAAGTTCAAATAAAAGGGGCAGAAGAGCCATGTGTAGGGAAGTTGAGTCTAATTCTGTTACATTGGGGAGCATATATTCCAAAGTAAGGTCCACTGACAGGGTGCCGAATTCCCGAGATTGTCTATAGTGTCTAGATGTCTCTAGAGCCCCCAGGAACCCTGCTGTTTAAGGCACTGTTTACTGTGACAGTCAATGAGATCCTGCTGAGACATGCATAAGTGTAACCTCTGGAATGACCTCCTGACTCACTTTGAAATCCCTTAGCCATAAAAACTCATTTGTATTTATTATTTCCCCTTTTTGGCCCAGGTCTTTTTCCAAATGCATCACTAGTTGGCGCTTAGTAATAATCCCTCAGTACCGGGGATGCTCATCCCTGGGAGTCATGTCCCATGCTGGGGGAAAGGTAATGCGTTTATGTGCTGAGTTTGCTTAGAGAAAGGCCACATTTGAGCAACAAGGAGGCTTCAGGAGGTAACTGTTAGGCAATATATAGTACTATGCTAAGTTTCAATTTCACAAGAAAAGGTTCATAAATACAATCAAGGGCCTGGCGTAATGGTCTGCCATCTTTTGCTAGGCACTGCCCATGAACCTGGGGGATTCTTACCACTCTATTAGAGAATGTAGCAGGACTTCCCAGGATGGGAATTCCATATTCTTTCAGGTTTGTGTAGGATTGAGGTATCTTTAGATACTTGTATTCACTCTTCATTAACTCATTTCACTAACTGCTTACAGTCCTTTTTCAAATCACCTACCTCTGGATCCCAAAAACAAAACAGAAATAGTGAAAAAGAAAACCAGGGCAAGACATCAAGGTTTTGTCTAAAAGTTATTAATAAAAAAAACAAAACAAAACCATTCTGACTTATCAAGTAAAGCCAATTTAAAAGGAATTATCATGTCCTAGCCTAAAGAAAGTACCCAGTAATAGTTTATTACCAGCTGTTCACTCCAGGTGTGACAAATCCCTGATTGAACCAAAGCAGAAATTATCACAGGATTTAAGAACAGAGTCAGAACATATGCTCTACTTTTTTGATCTGTTCTCTCATTTACTACCATTGCCATGATAGGGACCCAAGTACAGCCCACTGCTGTTCTTCTGTAGCTTTCTTCTGCTATATGCTCAGGTTGGTGTTTGGGTTTGCAGTTTTGTTTGCTTAGGAAAGGATGAGGTTGCACTTACACTGAAGTGGGGTGTGAGTGGGTTTGTGGGGTAGGGAATGCAAGTGGGGTAGAGGAGGAAGATGAGAGAAAGACATGGAAACGAAATTCTGTTGGTTTATTTCAACAGATTTCAGACTGGAAAATGTAGCCTGAGAGGCCGTTACTTAAAAAGTCCCCATAAACACTCCAGATAGCTGTATGAAATTAATACCAAAAATCTCAGATTTACCCTTTATATTTCAAATCACAAAGCAAAGCAATGAAATTTCATGTTTTCCTCTTCTAAATGAAGACAAAACACTTAAATATTCTTCCTTTAAAGTTCAAATGTCATGCAGTGCATAGGTGTGTGCCTATAGGATACAATTACAAATAACATGAAGGGCAAAAGACACAGAATTACCTTGCTCCTGGTGAAACTGCTGGTAACAGATAACAAAGGTATTTGTTCAAGGAATTGTATCTGGGCTGGGGAACAAACTAAAGATTATTTGCAGATACAATAAAGGCTATGATGGTGGTTAGGAGCAATGCAAATGACAACCTAGGTAATTTCAAAGATTAACAGGCCCTCAAGAAGGGATGCCTAGAGAACAGTAGGAACAGGAGTTGAATAGTAGCGGGGAAACCAACAACCCAGAAACCAACACAACGTATTTTTTTTCCCAAGGATTTATATGTTAAAAAATGAAGTATACTTCTCCAGTTGTGAGGTTAGTCATACATCAGCAGAATATGCTCTCAATTCCTATGCAAATCATGATGCAATGGTGATTATGGCATAATTTATGAACAGCTTTGTGTCATGCAGAACTTGCATTAAACAATAGGGTATGCTTTCATTTTCAGGTATACAAAGGGGTGTGTATCTCACTGTCACCAAACATAGCCCGTCTAATGAGACTCCTGAGGCTGATATCTCCTTTATTTCCCTCAAGACAACATATCTGGGCTTCTAGGTGAAGAATGTTCACAAGGAAACCCATAGAACCCATCAAATCCATCTTCCCAAGTTCCTTCCTCCTGAATATTTGAATGACAATCATGCATGCCACACAAATGAGTCATTAAGGGCACAAGCAAACAGTCCATCTTCGGAATTAAATCACTTACCTTTGAGCAATTCCAATAATCCACATCCTAATTTGCATCAGAGTCTTTACTCAATACTTTTTTAAGGAATTAAAGCATAAGGACCATTATATTAGAAACTCTCTCACCTCTCATTCCCACATTCCTTCTATATGCTTCTGTGTATAGTTATCTCTCACCATTCTACACTAGAGAAAGAGAGAGTCGCTGATAAGGAATATCAAAACATTAGCAGATAGTGTTAAAATAATATATTTGGAGGACATTAGTTAGGTTTCCCCCTTCCTAATTCAGCTTGTTTTATGTTAAAACTATTACTAACCACTGTTTTTTTTAAAACACAAGTGCACATAAGAAAGGAAAGGTGGTTAAAGGATTTCAAACTAATTTCAGATAATCTGCACTCCAATAATTAATGGTATGCTGCTTTTAGAGAATGTAAAAGCAGAAAATTGGCAGAATAAAACCCCAACAATTTAGTTTTCAGTTGCATTCCTGGGAAGCATACCTGAAAGCTGACTTATCATCTATGACCTAAATAAAGCAGATGTATTTTGACTTATCAATTTGACTTAATCAATTCCAAATATCCTAAATATTCCTACCTATGAAATACTTAACTGCTTTTTCTTCAAATTGAGCTTCACTCTGAATTTTCACTGCAGTCTGACTAGCATCTTCCCAAGGTGGAATTCTAAATAGTAGCTTTGGCTGTTTAAGAGAGATTTAAGTAAAAGGAAAAAGTTGGAAAGCTCTGTTATCTTAAAGAAACTAGAAAGCACTATAAATAATAAGAGCTATACAAAATAACACCAATAGGATTATAATAGCTTCAAACATATTTTTAAATTTCTTTGTATAATCACGTTTTAATAAAAGTTCTCCACAAATAATTCCTTATCCAAATTAAAGTCATAAATTTCAGAGAAACTATTATTTGAAATTTAAAACATTTTACTCTTCAAGATTATAAATAAGGACTAATGATTTAATTTAAAGTCTCCTCAATTATCTTGCTTTCAAAATCATTCATGGAAGTAACTGATCCTAAATTTAAAGTCTATTAAAAGGAAGGAATAAGTAAGATGAAGCTTGTTAACAGACTAACAAACACACCTCAGTAGCTTTAGCTAATAATGGAAGCTACTCTTAGTACTCACAATCTTACCTGTGAGTAATTGAGAACAGATGCAGGGTGAATTTAGGAATCCAGGAAGGCCTGACTACTCAAAATTATACTTAAGTACTCAGAATTCTACCAATGGAGATTTATTCTTTGTGAGAGAAATCAAATAATTTGGTCTTTGACTCACCCAGTTCATCATTTAAAACGCACCCATTCCTGAGATAGATAATCATTAAACCAGTTCATTCTATGGTAGAGGGCCAGAAAAGTAGAGCAGCAGGTCAAATGCAACCTGCTGCCTGTTTTTATATGGCCCACGAGCTAAGGATGGTTTTTATATTTTTTATATTGGTTGAAAATATCAAAGTAAGAATAATAATTCATGATATGAAAATCATATGAAATTCAAATTTTAGCACCCAGAAGGAAAGTTTAATTGGAATACAGTCCTGCTATTTGTTTATATATTGTGCATGGTTGCTTTTGTGCTATAACAGCAGAGTTGAGTAGATGCAAGAGAGCATATGGCCTACAAAGCCAAAGATATTTAGAATCTGGCCCTTTACAGGAAGCTTAGCAACTGCTCTAGGTTTCTGGAAGGAGAGGATAAAGTGAAACACACACTGCTCAGTGACACAGAAATAGAACAAGAAGTATAGTTTTTACCAAACTTTAAAACTTTAAACAGAATTTAAAAGTTGAATATACATAAATACATATACCCAGAATATAAATTTTTCCTCAGGCTGTATAAGATTCTTCCTTTTTTTCTTTATTCTTTTTATCTATCATTCCTTCTTTTCTTTGGATGTCCTTCCTTGCTTCCTTTCTTGCTCCCTCCATTCCTTTCTCCCTCCCATTAACTTAATCATTGAATTAATTTATCCATTCATCTGTTCACAGTTATTGAGCCAGACACTGTGTTGGAGTTGGACATTGGGCACTCAATTGTCAACATAGAAGATAAGGTCTCTCTGCCTTCATGGAGCTCACATTCCAAAGGAGAACGCAAAGACATAAATAAAGAAAACACCCAGGGACGGTGATTAGGAGTGATGGTAGAGGTTTACTTTAGAGAGATTGGTCCAGGTAAGCCCTGCAGGGACGTGATATTTAAGCTGAAACCAGAAGGATAAAAATGAGACAGCCATTGAAAGATCTAAGGAAAAAATATTACTGAGAGAAGGATTAACAAAGGTCCTAGGATTGGAAAGTGTTTGCTTAATTTCAGTAACAAAGGGAGGCTGGTATGGCTGCTAATGAAAACATCCTTTTAATTTACCCGTATCATAATAATTAACACTATTTAATGAAAGCTTATTAAGTGCCGGAGACTGTTTTGGGTACTTTCCACATATGTTCTAATTTAATGCTCACAAAAATCCCTAATAGGTGGCTATTATTAATTTTATTCATTTAATGTCAGTGAAACAGACTCAAAGACATCAAATGTGTTGAAGTTCACATCATGATTAAATGGGTGGGACTTGAACTGGAATCCAAATCTGCCTGACTTAAAGAAGTCTACACTGACTCTCAAAAACAAATTAAACGTTAAAAAATTTATATCTATCTGTATAGATATATATTTAATTCGTTTCCAGCTCTACAAAATGGTGCTAATGGAAATACTACATGCTGACAGGGCCGTTGTATGAGTAAATGGGCAATGAATGCTTTTTTATTAAGATCAGGGTAGGGAAATGCACTGGAAAACTTTTCTGGAGTCTCTTTTTAAAAATTACACATGCCAGAAAAGCATTCCAGAACCTCATTTTTAACAGATGACAGGTGCCAGTGTAACAAAACACATACTATATAGTCCAAAAAAATTTAAAGTTCAAATAAAAAACTTATTTGTACATGTTATATATATTTCACTATATAATAAAGGGATTATATTTTTGTCATATGCTTTTCTTAAGTAATTTGCAACTCCTCCCTACTTCTGGGTGCTACATCAGGCCAGCTGAAGCACATACAGTCAATATCACTGGCAAAGCATCAGAAGCAAGGATTAAAAAAAAAAGCAAAAATCTAAACTTAATTAGCTTGTGATGTTGTACAGCTAAACGTCATTTCCATTTTTCTGGTTCCTCCAGTTCTTCTGGGTCTGAACTGCAGAGGTTTAGATTCATCCCTGAGCCCATAAATGGCCTTTCCCTCTCCCACACCCAACCTCCTTTTTTCATTCCTGACAAATTTATTAGTTCGTTTCTAACAGTAAAATGAGAATTAGAGACTTAAACTGCAACCAGAACATAGTAAAGACATGGAGTCACTTGTAGGTAATAATTTTCTATCTTATTTTATGAATAAATATAGAAATAATATTAGGAAACTATCAGGCATTAAATGCTATTTATTAACATGCTAATAAGCCTTCATACTTTTAAAAGTAAAGATTAAGCCTCCAACAAATTAAATTTAGAACACTAGCTTCTAAAGGAGTGTTCTTTAGAATTAATTTTCTTAAAAGCAAAATAATCACTGACTATGATTAAAAAAAGACAAAAATATAAGAGAAGCTGCTTATTAGTCATTTTTGTAGCTCAGTTTTATCACTTTTTACACAATTTAAAAATTATGGGAAGGTTTTCAATGTTGCCTTTAATTTTGCCAGAATATTTTGAACTTGGTTTAAAAATGAAATTGAAGAAGGCCAAGGAGAGTTTTAATAACGATTTTCTTCCTTCTGTTTATTTAAAACATGATGAATAAGCAAAAAGAAAAGGTACGGAATAGAAAAAGAAAAATGATCCCTTCTGCTTCTTAGAAATGTTCAAGATTTTTGGATTTGTGCCTCATCTTGCACCAGGAATTAAAATCTTCCTCAGATGCCATATATACACACTGTCCCAGTTGCCTGTGGATGCAAGCATAAAGTCTATAGGTTCATAAGTTGTTTCAAAGTTATAGAAAAGCACAAAGAAGTTTCACTAATATTAAGTGGGAGGGAGTCAGCTTAATATATTTGCTAATGGCTGGATTTATCATTTTCCTAGACAAAAAGGAAGAATTATAATTAAAAAATAAAAAGTCCAGGAAACAAAACAAAGTATGGGAATTCTGTTCTCCATAAGTTTGTGAGATATTTATGTACAATGGTATAAAAGCCAGGCAGATTCAAATTCAAGTACTAGCCCTGTCACTTACTGGCTGAGTAAGCTATGAGCCTTAACTTCTTTATCTGTAAAATTAGAATTATATTAGTATCTACATTACAGTACCCTATAAGTTATAATGAATAAATGATATTATATATTGAGAGGTTTTAGCCCAGTGTGTGACACAAACAACTGCTTGGTCATTCTTAATTAATTAAAATGCTGTTATTAGTTCTTAATAATAATTGCTTATTATTAATGTCATTCATAACATGTCAAAGGGTGATATTTTTCTTCTTTGATGCACAGACCATCACTCTTTGGAGCTGATTTAGCACAATCTTGACAGGAGCAAACAAGTACTAAAAAGTATCTGTTACAATTTCTTCCATTGCTTGAATCACAATATTTATGTAAACAAATGCACATATATGCATATGTATTTATATATCATTTTACAAATATTAGTATGTATTGTGAAAAATTTGATTTCTACCCACAATAAAAAAAAAAATTTAAAAAAGTATCTGTTAATAGATTAGGAGATAGTCTTAGTGAGTTTTCAAGATCCCAGGCTGGAGAAATCCTTAGCAGTGTTTCTCTATATTCTGGAAAATCAGCACAAGATTGGGATGGGAAATATTCCTAAAAGTGAAAACCACAGTTTCTCTCAATGATATCCTATTAATACTTAATAACCTTAGAGATTTGCTTTATGAGTCAATGGAAATTTGTTTCAGCCCGAAATGTATTATTGCTGAGCATTTGTTTCCAAATCTGTTGCACACTATAGTCATTCACAATTGTCATTATCAGGAGATGGAGGAGAAAATAGAGAAACATGGTTGTTTGCCTAAAGTTTGAGGCATATTTAGGGATGTGACTTGAGTAAAATAAGCAGATATTTATTTTGGAGAATGGTTTTGAAGTGATCATTTAAATTCTGCAAACCAAATGAAATTTCCCCCTATTCTAAGGTGACAGCTGACTCTGGAGACATGGCAAAAATTCCTAGACAATCTTAACACTATAAAACATCATAATGTGCTGCGATGGCTTTTCATTTTTCACAAGAAAGCCTAAGCTACTATTTATATCAGACAGAATATCCATGGAGCCCCAAGCTTGGACTTGCAGCACCAAGTTATATTCTGTAAGAGTTACTTTTCACAAAGTCACTGCAAAGGTGTATGATGATACATAAAATAATCTCCCCCCAGTTATGGAAACAAATTGCAAAATCTGTAAAACAACCTGGCTCATTTTTACTACCAAGCATTTTAGTCAACTTTCTGCTACACGGAAAATTTGGGCTTTAAGAGCTCACATTGGAAAAGCAATGCATTTTTTAAATGCTTCCAAACAATAAATGGCATCTCTTGTTTTTTTAGAGATTTGACAATACTCAAAAAGACTGCTGAATCTTAAAGACTTATATTTTTTATCCTGCTGGATAAACAGAACCAGTCACAATTTTTTATTTCTTTTATTCTCAAAAGAAAATGACCTAGTCAATCAAGTTCCATACTTTCAGATACAAGAACACTTCACTCTCAAGGTATTCTATTTTCAAGTTTTATTCTGTCATAAATTTGGAATTAAAATTAAGTTGCAAATTTCAGGTAAAGAAGCGTGATAAAATTTAATAACCACTAAAATTTCAGGTGGAATCCATGTTACTGTGCTTGGTTCCCGCCTCTCCTGAGGTCTCTTGGTGTAGTAAATTGAAGTGTGCAAATTTAATTGGCAGAGACACTGCTTGACCCTAATATAGACTGCTAATGTTATAGCTCTGTTGAGATCTCATACCAAATTTGAGAGTTGGTAAGCCTCTTCACCTTTTGAAAAAAACAGAGATTTTAATGATCCATTAAGTCCCCTAGCCCAGAAGTGGCAAACTGTTGCCCAACTCCCTTGCCCTATAATCATCCATGTTGTTTTATGTCATTGTTAAGAACTTTGTTTTAAAAAAACAAGCATCTCTATCATGTATCACAAGAAGAAATTGAGACATATAGTGATTTGCCTAAAGTCTAAGAAATGCAACTTGGGAAGACTAAGTAGGTACGTATTACATTTAGGTTTCTAGAATTATAGAAGTTCCATTATAACTCCCATGGGAAAGCCTTCGGATAAGCAAGATACTACACTACTTTCTAGTTTAATAAAGCCTTGAATAGTCACTGCCAATTTATCAATTTATTCAAATTGGGACTTCTAAAAATGTACTTTATTATATCTCAAGCAAATTAGAATTTTCTGGGGAAATGTAAGAATTGCTTCAGCCAACCCTTCAATTCTTTTGGAGATCCAGTGTTAGAGTTGAGCATCCCACTCTATCCTCATCTCCCTTTCTAAGTAACTCAGGGCCTCTTATCTGGCCCCACCCCTACATTTCTACCCACAATCTCTAAGATCCCCAGACTCCTCGCAGGTTTAAAAATATAGCTTGTGGGCATTTTACAGTCTGGCAGAAATGACTGACAATAAAACCATGGAAATGATCCAGTCAATGTTGTCACTAGCCCAGTTTACTGAATGATTGTTTACCAGGAGGACTGGTCATCGCCCGGGACACTAAGAAGTTAATGTACTATCTTCTCAGTCTCTGCTGGGGCAAACTGCCCATGTAAGTTACATTCTTTGGTGGTTTTCCTCGCCCAGTTTATCTCCAGCAATGTGCCTGCCAACTCTACACTGGCATTTTTCTCTATATTATAACACCCCTATATTAATATTTATTAGGCTTTTCCAAAAGAGCTAAGAAATTCCATAGTTCTCTGTTTTTTCCCATAACACCACACTGCCACAGGGACTCCACTAGTCACTCAATAAAAATAATAGTTGGGGAAGACTACCTTCTTCCTGCGCATTTAAAATGTTTTTGCTTAAGCATGATTCTTATGGCAAAAATTTAAATGCTTGCTCTCTCCCAAAACACTTCTTAAAAAAATACCTGTCCCTCCTTTCCTGAAACATTTCTTAACAAAAAAATTAAACCATTCAAATTCAAGGTTCCAGAGTATTTTTAAAAGCCAACTGGACGAGCAGTTCAATGTAATATGGATTATCTGAAAAACAGCACATCAATAATGCCACTTGACATGCTTCTGGGGCACAGCTTCTGGAATGTCTCAGAAAAAATGGTATTACTACTTTAAAAAACATAAACCTCAGTTTTCTCAATTAAATGAAGGACTCAACTAATTTCCAGTGGAAATACTGGTACTGGAGACTGTGTCTGGAAATACTTGTGACAACATTTAGATTATAGGTAATAAAACTAAAATGTTTCCTTTTTCCTCATAAGATAATGAGATTGATATACATAGGTAGCCCATATAATCAATGTCATTATTGCCACATTGTGACCTTTTTTACTTCTTCATTACATTTAGTACCTACCCAAAAGCAAACTACAACCTTCGGCCCTTCAGCATAATCTGATGAAAATATGAATTTAAATTTCATTGTTAGAAGGAGGAGGGAGGTAGAGGGGGAGGGAAACAGTAACTCCAAGTGGTCAGGAACCTTGTCTATCTTTGTTACTCTTTTATCTCCAGCATGCAGCACTCTGTCTTGCACAGAGTAGGTGCAAATAAATATTTGGTGTGTATGTATATGTAATAAGTATTTATTGAGTACATACCAGTATCATTTTTCACATTTATCTTAATTAATCCTCTGAACAATTCTATTAAGTATTATTATCCTAATTTATAGATGTGGATTGCTGCCTCAAAGTGTCCTAAAGTTGGCTTACAAAAAGAGGAAGATAAATGGGGAAAAAGCATGTTCACAGTCATTTAGTTTTACCTCATTTAAAATAAAATAAAAAGAGAGAGGGTCATATATTAGGAGAAAAGGAGTTACAAATGAATTTTCCAGATACTATGTTTTGTGACTGTACATAGATAGAGCTTTGGAGCTTTTCGTAACTAAGCAGGATACTAACTCTGGATGTGTTTAGTATTCTGGGGCTCACAATGCAACATAGAGAAAAGCAGGGAGTCCTGGTTGGTATCTAAAGAAATGAAAACAAAAAGCAGCAGCAACTACCACCACCAGCCATCACAAGCAAGGTGAAAGTCACTGAACACTTTTTGACTAAACTGAGGAAAAATTGATTACCTTGTATGCGTATTTCAAATGTTTCAACTGATCTTGAGCAGATTAAAGAAGGAATATACTTGTTTCAATGTACCTTAAACCCATATGCAAATTTATATTCAAATTTTTTCACATTTATAGTCAAAACAATACTTTGTTTTTAAGAAGAGCAACACACAATGAAACTGCAAATGAATGTCACACACAAAAAAATGAGCCAGGCAATGTTAAGCAAAAGTGAAGAATTTTGGTAATTACAAGCTGTATTGTAAAAATCACTCTCAAATATGTTTGTCTCCATTTTTTTTTTTTTTTGATTCTTCAGAAGATTGAAAATACTCTCCTCCTTGCTCTCCTCCCTTGTCCTTTTATCGTTTCTTTTCCCACTGATTTCTATCACACATGCCAAATTACTAACTTATTGACCTTTAGTTTCACTACTACATTCAAGAGGGAAGGAGAGCAGGAGAGAGAAATGGAGGGAGAGTGAAAGTGTGTGTCTATGTGTGTATTTGTGTGTGTACAAGAGAGATAGAACTTGAACTTTGAATTCTGTCCTCTCAGAAAATTTAAACAAAAAATGAGCATAAGGATTGAATTTTAAAGGGGGGCCTTGGAGAGATCCAGGAATAGGTGATATATGAATAAGAGACCAGAATCTGCTGTGTTAGTCAATAGATATTTATTAGTACCTAATATGGTGAAGCACTGTGCCAAGTATGAGATATTTGCGAAAGTGAAAGAGATGAGAGTTGACTCATAGGTATAATAAGAAAGTCCAATTCATGGAATGGTAAATTTTTATTTTGAATCCTAAACTCCATAGCTAAAAGGGCCCAAGGATTTAATAAATATTTATTCAGTTCTCTTGATTATTTTCCCCTTGAAATATTCTTTGCTAAACTTCATACCACTCTGTTCTCCTGGTATCTTCTATATGTTTTAGACCGTTTTGCAGGCATTTCATCTTAAGCCTGCTATTTAAATGTTGGTAGTCCCTAGGGTTCTGGCCTGGGCTTTCCTATCTTGTAATCTTACTCTACTTCCCGAGGGAGTTCTCATTTGCTCCCATGACTTTCAGTATCATCCATATGATATGGACACCAGACCTGATGACACCAAATTCTGCATGTCCAGTTCAAACCCTTTGTGAGCTCCAGACTTTTATTATGAAACTCTGCCACATGGATGTTTTAAAGCACCCAAACTCAAAAGATCAAAAATTGAAATAATTGTCTTTCTCTAACTTGTTGGCTGGCACAACAATGCATGAAGTTGCTCAATCAAGAAACGCAGGGGCCATTCTTGATTCTTTCCTTACTCCTTAACAACTCACCTCAAGGCTACATGGCTTTTACATCTTAAAATATATTAAGAAACCACCTACTCTTCAGGCTGTCTTCTACCAACCAATCCAGGTCTCTATCATGTCTTGCCAAGATTATTTAAATGGCTGCTTGATTGGTCTCCTCGGTTTAAATCTTGCCTGTCCCCAACTATTTTCAACTTTGTTGCAAGTCACCTATCATAAATGCAAATTTGACCATTTGACCATAATGTTCTCTTGTTTAAAACCCTTACCTCGCTTCCCTTCTACTAAAGGTAAAGTTCAAGCTCTCTTATGAGGCCCTTTAGAGCTCTAAGTACTTGGCAAACTCCTGTCTTGCCTCTTCTCTCTCAGATGCTACTGTACGAAACTTTTTTCAGTTCTTTTAACATGTAATGGATGCTCTCTTTTACTTCAGGCCTTCCGTTCTCCTTCTCTTTACCTAGAAATTTTCTTATCTTCATAGCCCTACCTTCCCTAGCTGACTCCTAGTTATCATTTAAATATCAGCTTCCCTTAGGAAGCCTTCCTGGATTGCTACCCATCCCAGCTCACCCTATCCACTTTCAATTCCACTTAACCCCTCTTCACTTCTACCCAGCCTGGCCTCATGCCCACCGAACAGGGATAGTTGTAATGTACTGACCCTAATATAATTTTTAATATTTTAACATAAACACCAATTTAATAGTTTTCTCCACTAGACTCTGGTCTAGAGGGCAAAAAGTTTTCCAGCATACTCAGCTTGCCTTTATATCTCTAGTATCTCATACAGTGCCTTGCACAGAATTGGTGTTCAAAAAACTTGAACAGAATTGGCGCTCAATAAATATTTGTTCAATGAGTAAATGAAGCACCTTTTATTTATGAGAAACTAGGAAGGGTTTAGAGCTAAATAAAACATTAAATCCAGAAAGTCTGTTATACATAATTATTAGATGATAATGTGTAAATAAAATTGACTTCAATTTGGATACATGGGGATTCACTTACACTGTAAATTGGAATTAAATATTTAGTTCTCCCTTCTGGGACAGTCTAATCCACATTGAATGCTTTTGGTAGACAGTTTTGTGATTTTATATTAAAGATGAGAAAAAAAAGGTACAGCAAAGTTAAGTTACTCAAGTTTATCTCCCAAAGAAACAGAGCCAGAGCCAGAACTTAAA
>JAQZBX010064926.1:0-16397 GCA_029593785.1 Cabassous unicinctus | reverse complement strand
TTTTTTTTTTTTGGTGTGTGTGTGTGTGTGGTTTTGTTTGTTTGTTTAGCTCCTGGCATTCAAAGAAAGCTCTGTCACAACACTGGCTGGCTATAAGCCTAAGTAACAGATGCCTCAGAGTCTAAATTCTAACAATAACATAATAAAAGATCAAAATGTCCAGGATTCAACAAAAGACCACAAAACATACAAAGAAACAGGAAGAGATGGCCCAGACAAGGGAGAGGATTAAAGCATCAGAATCCATCAGTGAGGAGGCCAGGCTTGGGGCATTCCAGACAGACTTTAAAAAGTGGCCCTAAATGCGTCCAAAGAGGTGTAGGAAAGCATGCACGACAAGCCAAAGGAGCTCAGGAAAACAACTGATGAACAGAAAGAGTATCAGTAGAGAGGCAGAGGTGATGAAAATCACCAGCAGCTGAAGAGCACAGGAACAGAGATCACACCTCCAGAGGAGCTCGGCGGCAGAGCAGAGCTGGCAGAAGAGTCGGTGAAACTGAAATGAGCGCGCGAGCAGCAGAAAGAAGAAAGAATGGAGAGAAGTGAACAGAGCCTGAGGAACCTGTGGGGCCACTGCGGGCATCCCAGAAGGAGGAGAGGTGGGCAGACAGTGGCTGGAAACGCCCCAAACTTAATAAAAGACATGAGTATCCACATCCATAGAGCTCAGTGAACTCAAACAGGACAAGCCCAGATTGACCCACACTGCGCCGTGTTACCATGAGCCGTCAAGTCCCCGAGACTGGGAATTCTAAACACTGTTGAGAGAGAAGCCGGGCGTCACATACGGGGAGCTTCAGTAAGACCAAGTACGGATTTCTCATCCACGGAGGCAAGAAGGCAGTGGCATGAGGTGTTTACAGTTCCAAAAGCAAAACAGTGCCAACCCAGGATTAAGATGATTTGACTAACCTGTCTTGCAAAAATGAGGAAGGGAGCAAGACATTCCCAGATATAAACAAAATCTGAGTCAGCACTAGACCAGCCCTACAAGAGATTTCTGCAGATTGGAAGGAAACGGCGCTAGACCACAGACCGAAGCCACATGAAGAAATAAAGCTCTCCAGCAGAGAGAGCGATGCGGGTAAATATAAATAACAGCACTAAGGTATTAGTTTACTTGTAACTCCACTTTTGCTTCCTACAGGAGCTAAAAGGCAAATGCACAAAATGTAATGATGAGTCAGTGGTTTTGCACTGATAACATATAAACATGTAATTTGTGACAAGAATTACATAAAGGTGGGGTGGAGAGGTATAGGAATGTAGTTTATGTATGCTATTGAAGTTGAGTTGGCATTAAGGAAAAAACAAGGTTATGGATCTACAAAGACAAATTTAACCACAAAGAAAATGAAAATTTCAGAGACAATGCCAGCTCGTAGAGACAGAAAGTAAAGTGCAGGTTGCCAGGGCTGGAGGCAGGGGTACAGAGGGTTAAAGCAGAGGGAAGGTCCTAGCAGTCGAAGGTGGTGAGGGTCCTGCAGCACCTCGAGTCTAATGAATCCCACTAAATGGTACGCCTGGGGGGGGGTTGCAAAGGGAAGGTTTACCTTGTGTATACACTTAAAAAAAAAAAAAAAGATAAACTAAAGAGATAACGACAGTCAAATGCAATATGTGATACTGGATGGGATCTAAGAATGGAGGAGAAAAGGCTCAAAAAGACATTACTGGGACATAAAAATTGGAATATAGACTGTCAGCTTTATATCAATGTTAAATTTCTTGAACCTGATTAACTGCACGTAAGGTACATAAGTGAATATCCTTGTTCATAGGAAGCGTACATGGAAGTATTATGTGTTCAGGGAGTACGATGTGTGCGACCTGCATCAAATATTCAGAAGATGGATAGACAGATAGATAGATGATAGACAGACAGATGATAGATAGATGATAGATGATAGACAGATAGATGATAGACAGACAGATAGATGATAGATGATAGATAGACAGATGATAGATGATAGACAGATGATAGATGATAGATAGATGATAGACAGATGATAGACAGATGATAGATGATAGATGATAGACAGATAGATGATAGATGATAGACAGATAATAGATAGATGATAGATGATAAATGATAGACAGATGATAGATAGATGATAGATGAGAGACAGATGATAGACAGATGATAGATGATAGACAAATGATAGATGATAGATAGATGATAGACAGATAATAGATAGATGATAGATGATAGACAGATAGATGATAGATGATAGATGATAGATGGATGACAGAGAGACAGATGATAGATGATAGATGATAGATGGATGATAGATGATGGATGGATGATAGATGATAGACAGATAGATGATAGATAGACAGATGACAGACAGACAGATAGATGATAGAGGGATGATAGAGAGACAGACAGATGATGGATGGATGATAGATACAGATGGTATAGATAGAGAATGATATGGCAAAGATGGCAAAAGGTTAAAATTGGTGCATCTGGGTATCTGGGGGTGTATTTGGCATTCTCTGATTTCTGTATTTTTGCAACTATCTTGTAAGTTTGAAATTATTTCAGAATAAAAAGTTAAAATAATTATTAAAATAAAAAGGATAGATGAGACATATATGATGACTAGTGGTTATTTTTTACGGGTCACTATCGTGATGGCTTTAAGTTTTATTAGGTTGTCTTCCCCCTTTACGCTGAGCTTTCTTAACCTTTTTTCCTACAATGGCCGCATACTGCCTGTGAAATGGGGAGATGTAAGAGCTTCAGATCAGCTGCTACAGGACGTGTGCCCCTCTCCTTAGCTCGCAGCCTGCACTGGCCCCCTCCCTGGCCCCCTGGCTTTCCTTTTTTCTCCCCCACCCCCTCCCCATGGCCCTTCCCTGGGCACAGTCCCAGCAGCACATGCCAGGCCGGCCAGGACAACTTTGGGCCGGTGGCCTCAGCCCAGTCCCTGCTGCCACGTTCCTTCTGTGCCCAGCTGGCGTTCTCTGTCGTCAGACCTGCCCTGCTCCCTCTGAGCAGCTCAGAGGCGGGTTTACAATCGAGTGGGGGTACTTCACGGGAGAACTGGGGTGGCCTGACTTCCAGGTGTCTGAGCCCTCACCCCCTGGGTGGGGGTGGGGGCACCCAGGTCAGACCCCTGGAGAGGAGCAGTAAGCCTCAGTGCCCTGGGCACAGGCCCTGAGCCGGAGGGCACAGCCCGCCGTGCGGGAGGGGCCTCTTCTCAGCCTGCGCAGGCACAGGCTCGCCAGGCCTTCTGATTTTTCAGGAGAAGCAGGAGATCCTGGCATTTTAAAAATGTACAATCCCTTACTCTACATACTGGCACCTCATCCATGTTTTCTTTAAATAAAGGGTCAGCGGACTGCACCCCTTACTGCTGCCGTCTTCACCACCGGCAGGCGGGGGACAGCTGCCTTGTCTCCGTGCACTTTTCTGTAATGTTTGCCGCCATTGCTTGTGGTAAAATACATACGCAAGTTTACCGCTTTCACCGTTTTAGTGCCCAATTTGTGGCCTTTAGGATGCGCACAGTGATGCTTTTTCATGACCCCAGAAGGAATCGAGGGTTTTGTTGTGTGCGTTTTTTCAGTTAGGGATGGAGCACCGTGTTCCTGTGCCCGTGGGAACGCCCCAGAGGGGAGGGGGCTGGGGGTGCAGGAGCCAAAGCAGAGGGGGCTGGAGGACGAGAGGAGGCGGGACCGGCCTCCTTTACAATGCTTCTGTTCGTTTTCTTGAAACAAGCAAGCGAGGTCGACGGCCAAGGATCGGGGCTGAGGGTGAGGGAGTGCCCCGGCAGGAAGCAGGCAGCTGCTGCGTGCCATGAAGCCGGCCTTCGCGGGGTCTGACGTCCATGAGACCGGGCAGCGGGGGTGGGGGAGGGACAGCGCTGCAAGGGAGGAGCAGGGAGGGTGGGGTTTGGTCAGGCAGGGCTGGAGACGCAGACCAAGCTGGGTGAGGGTGGACGTGAGGCTCGCGAGCCGTGGGTCCCAGTGGGCCGGAGGCAGGTCTGATTCAGAATCTTGCAAGGAGCTTAAAAAGAGGATGGTCAGCAACAGGGTGCCTGAAAAGGGGGGTCCTGCGGGCCCTGGAGAGTGCAAAGGCAGAAAGCCTAGTCAAGGGCGAGTGTGTTTGTGGATGGATTTGAGGCTCAAAATCCTCACAGACTGATGGTGTTTGGCCAGAGTCACTGGGGGAAGCGTTTGCCTCCGAGCTTTGCAGGCGGGAGGGAAGCTGTGCGTGGGCGCTGGTGCTGTCACTGGCTCCCCGGCCTGAGCTGTGGCGAGGCCGCCCACAGGCTGGAGCTGCCCTCCAGGCCAGCACGGACGCGGGAACCAGAGCGAGCCCAGGTAGTCGGCGTCTGGGTAACCTTCCTTCACCTGCTTCGCCACTGGCCCCCCCCCCCCCCCGCGGCCTTTCCGCCCTCGTCGGGCCTCCGGGTCATGAGGAAAGCCTTCCGCCTTTCTCCTCACTCAGGAGTCGGGCTCTGCTTGCCAAATTTGAGGCCTGAGCTCCTGAAGGCAAAGCCACTGCTGCCTCCGGAAGCTCCCACCCAGGGGGTGTTTGCCGCCCTCAGGTATGCACCCTCTGGCCTCCAGGCCTGCAGCTGGCAAGGCTTCTGCTTCAGCTTCCCTGGGTGAAGTGTCTCTGGGAGAGGGTGAGGCCTCGGGCGCACGTGGGAAGCACCCTGTGAAGTGTGGGCGCTGCCAGAGGAGCCTGGCACAGAGCCTCAGACCCCACTGCCCGCCTCTTCTCCTGCCCCTCCCCTAACCAGCTCCCGTTCATGAGAAGCCTGGAAGCCAGCACTGTCTGAGCAGTGAGGCCCAAGTAACCCACTGTCCCTCTTCTCACATGAGAAGCCTGGGTGTGGAGTGTCACAGCCACCTTGCCAAAGTCTTCCTCCAGACAGACTGGACGATTTACGTAACTTCTCACTCAGGGCCTGAGCTAATGTCTAAAAAAACCAAAGTTTATATATCTAAACCATTCTTCATAACAGTGGGGAGTGGATAAAACCAAAGACCCACGTCCAAGAGAAATGGCCACACAAAGACCTCACGTGAGGTTTACAGAGCCCCACACTGGAAGTAACCCAGGTGTTCAACGATACAGGGGCCAGTGGGCCACGGCCCCCAGCCAGTCCAGGCACGTGCCTGACTGTAAATAAAGTTTTATTGGAACGCAATCGTACCCATTCACTCAAGTGTCCTCTATAGCTGCTTTCAGGCTACAGTGGCAGAGGTGAGTCCTTGTGACAGAGACAGCAGGGCCTGCAAAGCCTAAAATACTCACTCTCTGGCCCTTCTCAGAAAAAGTTTGCCCAGCCCTGAACTAGTGAATGAATAAACAAGTCAAAGAACATCCATCCAAAAGTAAAAAGGGACAACCATGTGTTCCTATGTGCATGAGCTTCAGAAGCCTGCTGAGGCAGAGGCCAGTCCAGAAAGCCACAGCCTGAAGGACCCACCTAACGTGACCGCAGGAGCAGGAGACAAACGTGTGAACAGGGCTGGGGAGAGAGGAGCGCACGGGGGAGCCTTCTGGGGTGATGGGAACGATTGGAAGGATGGATATCGGTGTGTGTAAATTCCACTGCGACGAGAAAGTCCAGAGATGGGCAGGGGCCTAAGAGGCAACGTCTCCTTCCACACGAGGCCAGTGGAAAGGGGGCGAACAGGTGGGCAGCCCCCCGCGCCGGGGGGCCTTCAGCCAAGCATCGCGGCACAGGGAAGCGGCCCCCTCCCCAGTGGGCCCCGAGCCGCCCATGCGGTCCTGGAGGGCCTCAGACCTGGTCCGCAGCACTGAGGCCGAGCCCAGACAGTGAGCAGGAGGGGCCTGCTTGCAGCCCCCGCAGTGGGGCCAGGCCCGCCTCGACCCCGCTCCCCGTGGCGGCGTCTTCAGGGACCTGGTGTCGTTCTTACCAGCACTGGGCCCTACGTCCTTGCAGACACAAGGCCTCTAGTTCTCAAATCAGCCCCGCAAGGCGGACGCCAGCGCTCCTGTTTTAAAGAGGATTGAGGTCTAGCTCAGCTCAGCGCTGGGTCCAGGCCGTGCGGTCCTGCTGGCCGAGCGGGGCCAGGCCAGGTCTGCAGCCCGGCCCTCACTCCCCCACCCAGCCACACGCCTTCCCTTGCTGGGAAAATGGCGTCATTTATGATTTTCCATCCTTGACACCTGTCATCATTTAAGGCATTGTAAAGTGGAAACTGTTTTTTTTAAAGTAACAAAGTTATTTTTTGAAATTTTGTTTTAAGATAAGGGGAAAATAATAGAAAGTTTGAGTGTTGCTTCTCTGCTTTGACTTACATCTGGGTGTGTTATTCTTCATTAATTTTTGAATTTATGGACTTATAGTTTATTTATATGATATATATAAATAAGGCTCAATTCACTTACCTATATGCTAAATGTAGATCTCTATATGATAAATACATTGTTTTTACATTTACTATATTTAGTTAAATTTTATTATTTTAATGTATTACGAAATATTTTATATTGATATACATTATTTATATATCACAATACAATTTTTGGTTTATAGTCATAATAAAATATCAATAAAAGAGTGTTTTTCTAAAATTGGTAGCGTGCCATCTCTGTGGCTGAGGAATTCTACTTCTGGGTAGCGCCCTGGAGAGCACTGCACAGTTGTGTGCAGATGCTCCTGGAGGGGCAGTTTGTAATAGCAAAAGGTGGGGAGGAGTCCAGAGGAGGTCGCTGGAGGGTGGTGTGTCCCTCCCGGAAGAGGAGCGCAGTAGACCCATAGGTAGAAGGGCCAGATCTCAGAACCCAGGGGCGCGCAGACTGCCGCACTCATGGAAAGCACTAGAACAGGACCGCCTCTACATTCCCGTCAGGGTGTAAAACATGGACTAGAAGACCCGCCCCAACTTCCCGGTGGTGGTAGGGACAGGGAAGAGGGCTGAGAATGGGACTGGGAACTTTAGCTCTATCTACCATCTATCCGTCATCTATCTGTCCATTCGTCCGTCCATCCATTCCCACCAATTCATCTGTATCCATCTACCTATCATCCATCCATCTGCCCATCCATTCCCACCAATTCATCTGTCTCTATCCATCCATCCGTCTGTCCATCCATTCCCACCAATTCATCTGTCTCTATCCATCCATCCGTCTGTCCATCCATTCCCACCAATTCATCTATCATCCATCCCTCTGCCCATCCATCCATCCAGGGTCCCCCTTGCCTCTGAGTGTCCAGTTTTGACGATATAGCACATGGCCCTCTTTTGGTTTGGCCCAGTAACAGTTCTGTCCCTTTGCTGGACATCGCTGGCGTCCAGCCACTGCTGCATGGCCCATGCGGTGCAGCGGTTCTGGCTGGCCCTGAGGATGGTTGCCCTGAACTGCCACCTGCCACGGTGACAGAAGGAAGGTCCCACCCATCCCCTGCTGGCTTTGGGTGAGGTCGTTGTTGGGACACGTGTCTAGGAACTGGGCTGCGAGTCTTGAGGTGCACGTGCTCTCCGGCATGGCCACCCCAGCTGGCAGGCCTGCCACGGCAGCCAGCGTTCCTGCATCCTCCCCTGGCTTCCTGGGCTTCTAATACCCAGCACTGTGCATTTTTTCATTTTTCCAATCTAATGGGTGTGAAGCGGCATCTACTTACCTTGATTTCCATTTCCCCATGACTGAGTTTGAGCATCTCTATATACTGCTACGCACGTGGGCTGCTTTTTTTGTGGCTCTCTGGTTCTTACTCTCTGCCGCTCTTCTGTTGGCATACTGTCTGTCTCTCATTGTTTGGCAGGGGCTGCTTGTGTGTTCTAAACGCAGTCCCTCGTCCGTCGTAAACACTGCAAAGAGCTCCCGAGCCGTCGCCTGTGAGGTGCTCAGGATGCCCTTTACTGAGCAGACATGTTTTGTTTTGAGGTAATCAGGTCACCCCTATTTTGCCATATGGTTTGTGCTTTTAAACAAGAAGTGCTTCCCCACTGCTAGGAAACAGAGTCCCCTTTATTATCTTCTTTTGATGTCATAGTGTTCATTTTCATTTAGGCTTTAATTCATCTGGAATCTAGTCTTATTTCTTTAAAAATAAAACTTCAACAAGAAAATATGACACCATATTAGTAGTAGCTAGTTCTGGATAGTGAAATATAGGTGCATATTTATGGTACTTTTCTGTGGTTTAAAATACTTAAAATTTGAGTTCATTGTGCAAATTAGAGATAAGGTAAAGAAATGTAAACCATCTATAACCCCCTTCCTTGTATGTAACCATTAGCAGCCTTTTTCTGTGCCTTGGATACGTGTGTTTATTCAGACATGGAATCCTGTGTATTCTCTTTCACTTACTTGTCACTTTCTGAGCGCATGTCGTGCTGTGTCTCTGTGCTCCCTGGACACTGGGGCACTGGGCTCCCAGCAGGAGTACAGGTGTTTTTGTTGGGTAGCTGTAGAGTCTCCTTTTCTAGAATTTAAGATGCCAGGTTCTTGGTCAAGTTCCTGTTTGTGCTCATCCCACACTGACCAGCTGTCGGGTCTGAAGAACTCTTTCTTTTTCATCTAGAAATAAAGTCCACACGCATCCTGCTTTCTTGAACAGTGAATGAGATTGACTGATGATGCCTGGAAAGCTCTTTCCGGAGTTGTCTGCTGGCTCCCTCCTTTTGGGGACTCTACTCAGCTGTCAGCTTCACGGTGTGGCCTGCTTGACCGCCTCGTTTAAATTTGCAGCCCACCCCCACTTTGCCCACCACACTGTGTGTCACATGTGCATGTGCACGTGCACCTGCTACTCCTTTCTCTTCCCACTGGTGGACCTATGCAGTGCCTGGCAAGCAGTGGTCCCCAGCAAAGAGGTGATGCGATCCCAATAAAGAGAAGGCTGTGTGTCAGGCACCCAAGGGGGTTTCCCAGCAAGCAGCAGGCTGGAGTTCACACGGGAGCTCAGGGTCTGCCAGATGCGCAGGGAAGGCCCCATGGAGTCCGTGGGGCCTCTGAGAGAGGGAGAGGGAAGGGAACTTTCCAATGCAAAGCCCAGGAGGAGCTTTGAGGACCTGGTCCCTCCAGGGCTGAGCCTCAGAGGAGCTGGCCTGGGTGCTGTACTGCAGGGAATGGCAGGAACCAGCGCAAACCAGCTAACTGGTACAGACCTGCTGAAGCCAGTTCAAACTACTTGAGATCAGTACTAACCAGCTGAATCCACAAACTAGATGAACACTAGCAGATGAAATTCCCATGGGGAAATAACTCTGGGCATCTACCTTACCCCTCAGTCTGGAAGCTTCCATCCTGAGTCTGCACCAGGGCTGCCCTCCCCTAACCGTACCCTCTTTCCCCAGTACTGTTTACACCCTCCTTTCCCAGCCCCCAGGCAGAAGAGACAAACAAGGGGAGCTGTGGATTTCTCCCCTATCCTGAAAGTGCTCTGGGGTGGAAGGCAGCTTTGTCGCCGCTCCCAGCTTGCTTTTTGCACTTCCTGCTCCTTCCTTTGCCTTTGGATCCTTCAAAACCCTTGGTTTTTGGTTTTGTCTTGTTTTGCTTTGCTTTGGTTTGGGTTTTTGCCAGGGACATCTTCACCCCCCTGCCTTCCTTTCCCCCTTGGCTGGAGACCGGAGTAGCGAGCCCTCCGAGGTTTCTGCTAACCTTCCCTGAGCCTGGGAGGTGGCGGCTTCTCCAGAATTCCCAGCTGGGGTGGGAACAGGTGGGGTCTCAGTCACTTGAAGACTGTTAGCAGTGAGAGAGCTGGTGGGTGTTTGGTGAGGGCTGACCTTGCCCTTTCCTCGGCACCCCACCTTCCAAGGCTGGGGCTTCCGCTTTGCCCCAGGGCTACCTCCTCACCCTAGGTGGGGCCTTATTGGCAGGGATCCCCAGGGAACCCCCTATGCCCCACCAGAGACTCCTATTTCTTCCCTTGGCAGATGGCATGTGCTTCAGAACCCTCTTGTTGGTTGCTGCTGGTGAGCTCTCTGTTGTTCTTGGCTGTTCTTGGTCATGTCGTAATCACTGGGGTAAGAAGGTTGGTTCTGTGACCTGAAGACAGTGCACAAGCTTTACCCAGAAGTCTCCACTAACAGCGCCGGGCAGCAGAAAAAGAACATGAGCCACCTTAAAAAGTGAAAAACAGATGGAATTAACAGTACATTTTACTTAACCCTTATATCCAAATACTATTTAACATGTAGTCAATGCTTTAAAATAGTAATGAAATATTTCATTTTTTTCTGTACTAAGGTCTTCAGAATTTGGTAGGTATCTTACACTTGCCCCAATCGCAGTTCGAACTAGCTGCATTTCAAAGGCTCCTACCACGTTGGACAGTGACAGCCAGAAATAGCCAGGGTCTCCACGCCCTGGAGCCCCAGAAACCACTGCAGAAGCAACAACCTCCCTCCTCCCTTCCTTACCACTTTTTCTGTTGCACACCTAACCCTTATAAAAAGCATCTGTAAAATGAATACCAAGGCTGACACAGCCATTACATGGCCAGAATTTATAAGCTCAGAGAACCCAAAAGGACAAGTATAAGCCCACTGTAGATACCCGAGCTAAAATTGAGTCAACACGTTGCCAGGACTGTCAATAAATACACTCCTCAGCAAAATGGCATGTGCAGCGTTTATTTTCTGCAATGGCTGAAGCCCTCCTAAGGAGCCTGTGTGGCGTCCAGGAAAGAACAGCGAGTGCAGTACTAAGAGATGACTTGATGCGGTGTCTTTCAACTCTTGCCTGGCTTCTGGTTAGTCTCCTCTCTTATAAAATAAGGATAATAATAACTTCCCTACCCACCGCGCAAGATGGTCATAAAACTCAAAAGAAACAATACAGGGGAAGGGCTGTATCACTGCGAAACCACCCAGAGGCGTTTCCGCGTTATTCCTCAGGGCCCACTTCCACCCGGGTGGAGTCCAGCGGAGCAGGAGGCTGCCTGCCCGCGGCTGCGCGCCCCCGGGGCCCTGGGGCAGCGCAGGGGCGCGGCCTGCGCACGCGAGGCTCGGCCGCCGGGACGCGCTGCCGCCGCGAAGGGCCGCGAGGGCAACAGGTGAGCCGCTGGCCTGCGGGGGCGCAGAGCAGGGCAGACCAAGGGGACGCGGGGCTTCGTCCTGAGAGCAGCGGGGCGAGCGCGGGGGAGGCGGCGGTGCGGGAGGCCTCGCGCGCCCAGAGGTCCGCGTGGGGAGCCCCGGCAGGACAAGGGGCGCGCGTGCCTGGCCCTCAGACGTGAGGCAGACGCGGCAGGCGGCGCGCCCTCCGCCCTCCGCCCTCCGCCCTCCGCCCTCCGCCCTCCGCCCTCCGCCCTCCGCCCTCCGCCCTCCGCCCTCCGCCCTCCGCCCACAGGTAGGCCGCCTCGCCATTGGCCAATAGGCTTAAGGTGTCGCTCTCCGGAGTGGTCGGAAGCCACGTTGGTCCCGCCCCCGGCCTCCGACCCGATGCGCGATTGGCTGGCGCCGGCACGGTCATCTCTGCGGGCCGGGCCTGGAGGCGCCGAGGAGGCCTCGGGTGGCGGCGGCGACGGCGGCGCGAGAGCAGGTGAGCTCCGGGCTGGGCCGGCCTCGGGGCCGCGGCGTTCGGCCGGGTGGGCCTTTCGCGGCGGGCTGCGGGCTGTGGGCCAGGGGAGGCGAGGGGAGGCGGGGGCGGACGGGGCGGGGCCCTCGGGCTTACAACGGCTGCCGCCCCTGGCCCGCAGCCCGCGCATTCGGCCCCTGGGAGGGGCGGCCCGGGCCGGGGTCCTTCCGACCCCCGTGGCGCGACGGGGCCCGCGCCCCTGCAGATGGCGCGCAGTACCCCGTGCAGGGGTGCGCTTGGCTCCTGCAGACTCTCCTCGAACTCCTGGGGACAATCCGCGGACCCCTGGGACTCCTGGTCGTCGCAGAGGGCCCCCCGCCCCCCGTTCGCTCGCTCTGCGCGGCTCCTTTCAAAATTTTATCTGCCCTCAGTTGCTGCGTACGCTAGAGTGTCTCCTTCGTAATCGCAAGCCCCCAAATGGGTTTGCGGTGACTTCGCTACCTGTTTGCGCTAAGTTTTTGAGCGTTCAAATGGGCGTGCCAGTCCAAAGGAAGGCGGTACACACATACACTCTTCCAAGAACCCGGTAAATGTTTTATAGCGCGTACTTGAGAAGCTGGGAGGATGCTTTGCTGTGCACGTTGCAGGTCCCATTCATGGCCTCTTTTTTTTTTTTTTTTTGGTGTTCAAGGAAGCTGAGCCTTTCCCTGACATAGTCTTGGCCACTCTGCATCCTTTTTCGGGTGGAGGAGTGGTTTCCAGAGAACCCCTAGAGTGGTCCCCGGGCAAGTCTGCATTCAGCGGTGCTGATAACTGAGAGTCTCGCTGATTCAGGCCTAATTCACATGATCAGGATAATAGCAGAGAGGAGCTTTGCTTTCCTGATGCTCAGCTACCCAGGGAAGGATGGGGATCCCTTGGCTTAAAGTTTGGAGGGGCATCCTGACCCTACACATTCTAGCCTCAGAGAACGGAGGAATACCTCCTTGCACTCCGCCTGTTCCGGCGGATGTAGGCAGGTTTAATATGCGAAGCCTATCGTTTGGCTTTCCTGTTTCCATAAATGCAACTCCTTGATAGAGATGCTCCTTGAAGCTGTGTGTTGGGGCAGGGGAAATTAATCTTTATTGACGTTCAGATGCTGTGCTGCTTCATCCTTAACCTGCGGTGGGGGCCTTAGCCTCTGTGTTATGCATATAAAGTTGTGCAACAGTGTCTGGCACATAATAAACTTTCAACAGATGACAGCCTTGTTATTATTTTATTTCAATTCTTCCAGGCATATGGAAATTAAGATGTCTGAAAACATCTTTATTCTCTTCTCATAATTAGTCAATAATAGGCCAGGCTAGATAATTCAGATCAGAAACTGTCCATAATTTTGAAAGCATTGCTGTGTTGTCTTCTCAGCTCAGGATTGTTCTTGAAGTGCTCTGCTGCTCTGACTTCATCCTCTGTATAACATCTGTTTTTATTCTTTTAACCTTCAGTGTTCAGAAACATCATGTACTTTGGTCTGTTTTCATCCATTTTGTTGGATACTTGATATTCCTGATCTTTGGTTGTGATTTTCTCAAATTATTTGACAATTTCCTTCTCTTAGTTTTTTTCTGCATATTTTTGAAATACTATTATTTGGGAGCTAGAACTCTTAGACCAGTTTTCTGATTCTCTTTCTTTCCCCCATTTTCCATCTTTGTTTTTTTGCTCCGCCTTCTCGGAGAGTTCCTCAATCTTTTCTTTCACCTCATCCATTTAGTATTTTATTTTGGGTGTCATATTTTAAATTTCTCAGCGCTCTATTTTCCTGCTTTCTAAAAATTTAGAAATAGTAACATGTTCCTATTTCCTAAACGCAGTGTCTACTCATTCTCCTGCCTTGTTTGGCCTCTGTCTCCTCAGATATTGGGTGTCCAGTGGCAGGACACTGCAGACTCCATTGGCAATTCAGTGCACACTCCGTGGTCTCATCACTGGAGGGCAATAGGACTGGTTGGATTTCCTTGAGGAACCCCCAGTGTCGTCATCTGTAAGGTCTTTTTATTAGGCTTTTTAAATTCCCATAGAAAGGCTTTCCAATCTCCTACCTTATTCTAGAGGTTGAGTAGAAGAGTGTGGGTTGTGGCCTTCGAGAATCAGTAAGGAAGCACTCAGTCCTTCTCTGATGACAGCTGGGAACTCCACTGTGCCTTTATTCCCTCCTCTGCTTTACCCTTCAGCCTTGTTTTAGAGAGGGCAAGACGGGTGGTACCTGGTGCCTGACTACTTCCTTTGTGTGGTGTGGTAAAATACATAAAATTCACTATCTTAAGGTGTACAATTCGGTGGCATTTCAGACTTTCACAATGTTGTGCAACCATCATCACTATCTAGTTGCAGAACTTTATCATCATCCCCAATAAACCCCAAAACCATTAGCACTCACTCTCCATTCTCAGTTCCTAGCCCCTGGTAACCACTGATTTGTTTTCTTTCTCTATGGATTTGCCTGTCTATTCTGGATATTTCATATAAATAGCTTTTTGTGTCTGACATCTTTGTCTCAGCATAATGTTTTCAAGGTTCCTCCCATGTTGTAGGATGTATCAGAACGTCATTCATTTTTATGGCTGAAAACTATTCCATTATATGGATAGACCACATTTTGTTTTTCCATTCATACGTTGATAGACATTTAGATGGTTTCCGTTTGGTAATTGTGAATGGTGCTGCTGTGAACATTGGTGAACGAGTTTTTGTTTGAACACCTGTTTTCAGCTCTTTGGAGAATATACCTAGGAGTGGAATTGTGCGTCGTAAGGTAGTTCTGAATTTAACTTATGGAGGAACCTCCAACGAGCGTCCCACGGCTGCTGAGCCATTTTACCTTCCCACCAACAGTGCACAGGGCTCCGATTTCTCCACATCCTCTCCAACACTTGCTGTTTTCCTGTTTTTGATTATGACCATCATCCTGGGTGTGAAGTGCTGTCTTCTTGTAGTTTTAGTTTGCGTTTCCATAATGTCTAGTGATCTTGAGCATCTTTTCATGTACATGTTGGCCATTTGTATATCTTCTTTGGAGAAATGTCTGTTCAAGTCCGTTTTTAAATCGGGTTGCTTGTCTTTTTGTTGTTGGGTTGTAAGAGTTCTTTATGTATTCTGGAAACCAGGCCCTTATCTGATAGGTGATTTGCTGATGTCTCCCCCATTTTGTGGGTTGTTTCTTCACACTCTTGCTTTCTTGATAGCGTCCTTTGCACAAATACCGGAGCTAGGAATTGAACCTGGGACCTCGTATGCGGGAAGCCAGTGCTCAACCACTGAGCCACATCTTCCCTGAGTTGGTTTTTTCATTTGTTTGCTTGTTGTTTGTTTTTGTTTTTAGGAGGCACCAGGGACCGAGTCCAGGTCCTCCCATATGGGAGGCGGGAGCTCAACCACTTGAGCCGCATCATGCTCCCTGCATAACTACTTAATTGGATTAATTTTGATTAATATTAATTAATATTTTTAATAATTAATATTAACTAATATTTTCTTTTGTTGCTTGTGCTTTTGGTGTCTTATCTAAGAAACCATTGCCAAATCCAAGGTCATGAAGATTTTCCCTTATGTTTTCTTGTCAAGAGTTTTACAGTTTTAGCTCTTAGATTGAGTTCTTTGATCCATTTGGTATGAGGTAAGGGTCCAACTTCATTCTTTCGCATGTGACTATCCAGTTGTCCCAGCACCGTTAGTTGAAAAAAACTAATGCCCCCATCAGGGGCCTTGGCATCCTCTTTTAAAAATCAGTTGGCCACAAATATTTGGGTTTATTTCTGGGCCTCAATTCTATTTCCTATTTCATTGACCTCTACCTCAGTGTCTGTTTTTATGCTAATACCACATTGTGTTTTTTTTTTTTCTTTTTTTTATATCAATTTTATTGAAATGTATTCATAAACCATACAATCCACCTAAAATGTACAACCATTGGCATGAGTTTTGAAAGCGAGAAGTGTGAATCCTTCAACATTTTTCTTCTTTTTCAAGATTGCTTTGGCTATTCAGGGTCTCTTGCAATTCCATATAAATCTTAGGATTGGCTTTTCCGTATCTGCAAAAAGGTCTTTGGGATTTTGATAGAGAATGCATTGAATCTGTAAATCTCTTCGGATAGTATTGACATCTTAACAATGTAAGTCTTCCAATCCACGAACACAGTATGTCTTTCATTTATTTAGGTCTTCTTTAATGTCTTTCAGCAATGTTTTGTAGTTTTCCTAGGACAAGTCTTTCACCTCCTTGGTTAAATTTGTTCCTAAGTATTCTTTTTTTTTTTTTCTTTTTTAAGAGAAAACAATATATTTATTAAGAAGCATGAAAATACTTAAACTCATTTATATATAAATGTAATATAACTTCTCCAGTGGAAAAAATAGCTAAAATCCATGAATAAACAGGATTTTGTATTTGAAATGATTTAATATTTGATCTCCAAATAATTTCCCCCACCATCATAATCTATTAGTAGTAGCCTTTTACAACTATAGAAAAAGCTGTTACCAATAATCATATAGTGGAGACATTTTTCAGGAAGTTTCTTTAAAAATGAATCAGTGCATTAACAGTACAAACATGGGAAGCGGGTGTGGCTCAGTGGATAGAGCCCCCGCTTACCATATGGGAGGCCTCCTTGTGAGGGCACGCAGGCCTGAGTGGTGCGGTGGGCTGATGCAGCAACCTCACGGCAGGAAGCGGGTGTGGCGCAATGGATAGAGCACCCGTTTACCATATGAGAGGCCCCGGGTTCGCTTCCGGGCGCCTCCTTGTGAGGGCGGGCCGGCTCACGCGGCGCCGTGGGCTGATGCGGCAAGACCTCACAGCAAGGGGGAGATGAGCAGACACGGAGAAGACACGCAGCGAATGGACACAGCAGCACAAGCAGCAAGGCGGGGATAAATAAAATAAATAAATC
>JAQZBX010064925.1:0-16400 GCA_029593785.1 Cabassous unicinctus | reverse complement strand
AGTGCTGTTTGCTGAGCCAAGGAGGGAGCACAACCAACCCTTGGGGAGGGATTCAACCCGACGGTGACAGGGATCTCAGGTGTCCCAGATGAGATGATGAAAGGAAAGGCTAAAAAAAGCCCTTGATAACCCTCAACCACGTGTGCCAGGGGAGGGGAGAGAGAGGGGGTAGCATAGAGCAGAAATATAGGAATATAGGGCTCTGGCCCATGTTTTCTTTTAGATGTACTTATGTTTCAGGAACCTAATGTGACTCTTGGTATATCTGGATCAGTGTAATTATTATCTCTATTGTTCTAGTGAGATCCATAAATTGAAACTTAAAATTTCCAGTTCATTCTGAGTCTCATTTGCCATTCTATGTAAAAGGCAGACACTCAGAACCCCAAATCTCCTAAAAGCTACAAACTCCGTTTTCTATCTTGCTTTTAGCTTATTAAAAATAGGATCTTATATGGTAATGCTTTCTATTTTTCAAAGCACATTTAGAAATATTATCATATTTGATCCTAGCATGATTATCCCCATGTTAAAGTGGGGAAACTGAGACTCTGCAAGGTCAATCAACTTGTCTGCATAAGTAGGATCTACGGTAGGACCTCCTTGGACAATTTGACCCTGGTTTTCCAGGTGGAGGATATTGTTGATTTAGAATACAGGTAAGAATTCTCTTAAGGTAATCATTTTTAAAATATAAATTAAAATGGCCACAATATGTGCCAGACTTCCCAGCAGAGCCAGGTGGGGTACTGCGCTGTTGTTAATGCACTAACAAGACCTTTCATCCTAGTAGATTTCCAAAGTAGAATCTTCTAGTGCCAAGATGGTTAGGGTTGCAGGAATCACGGCTGAGACCAGGCTCAGTAATAGCTAGGAACCCGAGGGTAGCTGAGTGTGCTGCTTGGAGTTAGGGTTCCTCTGTTGAGCTAAAGGAAATTTGGGGGCATTGTGTGGAACAGGGAATCCTTTCCCAGGACCTAGAGCTGTGACTGCAGTGAAATTAATACCCCAGAGATAATATAGACATTTAAAAAATACTTTTGCCCATGCATGACCCAATTTTAAGTCTACCCATGCTGCCCTGGCTAAAAAAAAGTTAAAGAATAAAAAAGCTCACCATGGACCTTTCATGTGGCTTCTTTGTGTCAGAGAACTTGATGAATGCCTTCTTTAAGTTTAAAATTTACCCCTTATTTATATATTTCCTTTCCCACCTATCGTGAAAAGTTTTCATGTATTTAAAAGCAGTAATTCTAATTTAGTTGGGGAAATAGGTAAAAGTTTCAGTCTGGGTATCTTGTAATTTTTTAAAATTTTATATGTGTAACTCTCAAGTTGTGGAATATTTAGGGGTATCATCTCAAGGACATCTTGCAATCATTTTTTTTTCCTCTTGAGAAACAACTTTCATTTACTCTTCCCTTACTAGGCCAGTCTGAAGGACCCCCAAGGGTCTCTCCAGACTCTATTCTGTTTGCTTTCATAGCACTTATTAACATTTGGCATTTTCTTAGTCCTTCATTTACTGCTTTTTTTCCCCAAAGGTACCAGGGCTGGCAACTGACTTGGGATCTTGTATGTGGGAAGCTGGCACTCAACCACTGAGCCACATTGGCTCCCCTGAATTGGTTTTTTCATTTGTCTGCTTGTTGTTTGTTTTTTCAAACAAAAACAAACCTGGGACCAAACCCGGGACCTCCCATGTGGGAAGCAGGCGCTCAACCGCTTGATCCATATCTGCTCCAATTTCCTTCTTTTCCCCCCTTCTCTTCCCACATGAAAACTCCACATGAGCAGGGATTCATGTCTTTCTTGTTCATTGCTGCATCCCAGTGCTTGAAACAGAGGCTGGCCATGTAGGCACCTGCTATTGGTTTATTAAATTAATGAACTTCTCTTGACACAATTTTCTGATTTTTTTTTTCCTTTTCTCTTAAGATCGAAAAATTGAGAGCAACATGTTTTGCCCATTGAAACTCATCCTAATGCCAGTATTATTGGGTAAGTAGAAGTCAAGGGACTGAGGGGGTATTTGACTTCTTGTGAGTCTCATGCATTTTTAAAAGCCAATTTTGTTTATTTTCAATTCCTCTTGGCTTGTTGAAAATGAAAATCTTGGCCTGGAACTTCATAGTTTTGCCAAAACAGTTGCTTTAGGAGCTACGTAGCAGACTCTTTCATGGAAAGCTAACTCTGTCTTGGTTTCTATTAGAAACAGAGGCCTGTGGGTCCTTACTGGGTTCTGGGACCCTCCCATGTGATACAGAGAAGAATTCTCTATGGCATGCCTGCACTTTAAATTTTTTCTTTAAAACTACAGCTAATCCTTAGATCAGGAACTGAAATGTCCAAAGAGAGTCAAAGAATCCCTCATTGTTTACATGCTTTAGTCACAGTTTCCCCTTAAGCTTTACTTCCTTCTGGATGCCTCCTTGAACCAGTTTGGAGTCTCCTGTGTGTTTTTTTGCTGTTGTTTTTTTAGATACTGGGGCTGGAGATTGAACCTGGGACCTTGTACGTGGGAAGCTGGAGCTCAACTGCTGAGCTACACTGGCTCCCTGAGTTGGTTTTCTCGTTTGTTTGTTTGTTGTTTGTTTTTGTTTTTAGGAGGTACTGGGGATTGAACCTGGGACCTTGTACGTGGGAAGCTGGTGCTCATCCGCTGAGCTACATCCGCTCCCTGGAGTCTCCTGTTTATACTTTATCACACCCAGGACTGCTTCTTGCCACCCATCTCCACTTCTTTATAATTTTTTCATCCTTTTTTTTTTTTGCTTGTCTTTCTCTTTATTCCATGGATATAGCCCTGTAGGAAGAGGAAATTAACTAGGTGCTTTGCTCTCTTAGCCTTTTATTTTTCTCATTATTAATTTTTGAATTGTGGGTGGGGAGGTAAACACTGACTCAGCAAAGTGCACCAAATGGTTGCCTTTGCTCTAATTCCAGATAACAGAGTGTGCACACACACAGAGACACATGCATGTGAACACAGACACACTTTTGCATACACACATACACACACAAATGGTATGTACCGGAGCATTTTTTCCATAGAAGCAGGGTTATAACTGAATCAGAGAGTGCTGAGACTTTTCCTAGAGGCCCATGAAGCAACCTGCAGGTGTTTGTCCTTCTATCCAGAGAATTAACAGATCAACTCGTGTAGATCGTGGCTTGGTGGCATCATGGGGTTTCGTACTTTTTTTAGGGGAAGAAAGTCATTTCTCTACAAAGATTACCCTTCAGGTATCAGCTTCTCTTTGCTTTGGTTGCTGCTGTTGTTTTCTAGCAGTGCTTCATTTAAATATTAACATTAAATTAATTTCACTTCCTATACCTTTAATCACACATTGAGTTGCTCAGTTATTCCTTACAGAAAAATTCCAAGTACTTTTTGAAACTAATTTTTATTTCTTTCAAAATAATTCCCTCCAAAGGGTTTAGAATTCCTGGTCTATTTTTATGTCTTGCCTACTGTTTGTGCCTGCTGTTGGGCAGAAATGTAACTCTCTTTCTTCAGGGAAACAGCTTGGATGAAAAGACTGGTGCGTTTTCTGTTTAATCCCATATGCCTTTGCTTGGCACTTCTTTGGGATGTGCTGGCCGCCATCTTTATGTGCCCTTGATTTATTTGTCTATTTGCATAGAGCATATCCCCTCAAAAGAGAAATATCCATTTAATGATTCTCTCTTTTATTGACCTCTTGAAATTACTTGAAAAATGCATAGATAATGGAGTTAGGCTATGTGTGCAAAACAGGCTGGAATAAATGCCTAGAGGTTGAAAAGCTAGGCTGAAAGTCCAGGGCTGATGGCAAAACTTGGGTGGTGGAGAGGTAGGGAGAGAACCCACACAAAGGAAATTCAAGGGCAAAGCTGTGCTCTGTACTGACCTGATGACAAGGCCCTGTGCTGCAGCCAGAATCAGGCAGCAGGTTCAGAGACAAACTTTGTAGAGAAATGACAGGGAAAAGAGGAAGGAAACAACAACAAAAATACTTGTGAATTGACTTTTCAGATAGGAGACCAGTGGGAAACTAAGAGCAAGGGACATTCCATTTCCTGTTTTTGGTAAGCAGATGTGCGTGTCTAAATTAAAGACCAGGAAGGAGGGCCTTCAGGGTTTCCCTTCTTTTTTTAGAAGGGATGTGTGTGTGGGGTGAGTTGGGGGGTGGTTCTGGAAAAAGGGAAGGGATTAGATAGGAGAAGGGGACCAGATGGCCATGTAGGTGGCTCGAGAGGTTGCTCTCACCCTTGGGGACACTGTGCGGTGTGAGAGGCGTCTGAGCACTTTGCCCGCGTTGGCTCCTCTGTGGAGGGGAGGTGTGCGGCAATTGGTACTTGATACCAATTCTCGTTGTTGAGGGTATTGGTCTAAGTGATATATCCTCTTGCCTTTGACTTCCACAGAGTGGTCCTTGGCCCTGGATGACTTGATTGTGTCCTCCCCTGAGCTAACAGTCCACGTGGGCGATTCAGCCCTGTTGGGCTGTGTTTTCCAGAGCACAGAAGAGAAACGCGTGACCAAGGTAGACTGGATGTTATCATCAGGAGAGCATGCCAAGGTAAGGAAGAGAAAACAGCACCGTGCTTCCTGGCAGAGGGGGAAGGATAGAGAACTAGTCATCGCTTGCCCTGTGATGATGTTGCAAGGGCTTGGCCTTCAGAGCCTGTCAGAACTGGGCCTCCTCCTAGCTCGGCCACTTGATTGTGCAGTCAGCTGGGCAAGTTACTCAACCTGGCTGAGCTTCAGCTTCCTTGTCTTCACAAAGGTAATCGTGACAGTGGCAGTGCTTAACTTGCAGGTGGAGAGGCTGATGTGAGACATGCACATAAAGTTCTTTTAGTTGCCTTCCTCTTTCTCCTGCTGCTCTTTGCAGCATTGCATAGGTGGGTGAGGGGGATGATTCTGTGGTCTAGACAGAAGAGCTGTGACCTGGGCTTACAAGTGATGTCACAGTCATATTTTGGGGGTGGGCTGGGGGTGAATAAATTGCTTTAGCATTCTACTGCCCCATTTAATGCCAGGGGATTGTCTGTCTTCTTTGTGGCTGCCTGGACTGTTGGGATTAGCAGAGGCAGCATGGCTGGTGAGGGGTCTTTTATGGGAACTCTTTGGAGTAGGGCACTGTAACCGTTGGTCAATTTGATGTAATTATGAATTCCAAAAAATATAATTGGATCATGCTTGTAAACTGATCTGTTAATCTGGGCATGATTAGGTTATGATTTGGGTGTTGAGCCCCACCCCTTGGTGGGTGGGGAATCAAATATAAAAGACATGGCAAGAACAGTTTTGAGAAGCAGTCTTTTGAGAAGCAGCTTTGATGTTGAAAAGAAGGCCCCAGGAGAAGAGAAGCGAACCGTTCGCCTGATCACCTACAGCTGACCTTGTGGAGGAAACAGGAGCCAAGCCCGGAGAGAAACGCAGCCCCGGGAAGAGAGGAACCCAGGAAGCATGAACCCTGGGCAAATGTCGGCAGCTGTCTTGCTCCAACACATGACAATGGACTTTGGTGAGGGAAGAAAATTATGCTTTATGGCCTGGTAACTGTGGACTTCTACCCCAAATAAATACCCTTTATAAAGACCAATCCATTTTTGGTATTTCACATTAGCACCCCTTTGGCTGACTAATACAGGCACCAAACGCATTGGGGATGATGGAGGTACTTGTATTTCAGGACCATCTGGGGGGATATATCCCATGTAATTTGTTACTAACAATAAAACCTCAAACTTTGCAAATGAAAGTCTATGGAACTACGTCATGCATTTGAATGCCATGTAATCTGTAATCATGGCAGAAAACAGGGTGAAAATGGGAGATGGTTTTCAAAAGCTGTGAGTTTGAATCCTATTTTAGTTTGCCAAAAGGCTGCCGGTGCAAAGTACCAGAAATGGGCTGGCTTTTATAACTGGAAATTTATATTTCCATGAAATGTCCAAATCCAGGCATCAGCAGAGATGCTTTCTCACCAAAGTCAGCTGTCACGTGGTAAAGCAGGTGATCTCTGCCTAGGTCTCTGCCTTCCTCTTCAGAATCTACCATCTCCTGGAGCTCAGCTGTGGGCAACCAAGCATAAGGCTTGTCTCTTTCTGGGCCTCCTCAATCATCCTTGGCTGTTCCTCTTTCTTCCTGAGTTTAGCTGCAAGCAATCAGGCATATGACTCATCTCTCCCTGGGCATCAGTTCTTTGAGTCTCTCAGGGGCCGCTCTCCTTGCAGCTCAGCTGTGGGTGAAACTGGAGTCCTTTCTCTCGCATTGCAGGATCAATGGCAGCTCCCTTTTCCTGTGTCTCTCTCTGTGTCTCCATTTATATCAGACCTAGCAAGAGGGCAGAGACTCAACCTGGGTCATGCCTCACTGATGTAGTCCAATCTAAAGCCCTAAAATGATTTTATCAAGTAATCTAATCAAAGGCCCCCCCAACTGAATTTAATACAGTAAAAGGCTACCACACCCAGAGGAATAGATTAGTTTGAGAACATAATCTTTTTGGGATTCATAAAATAATTTCAAGCTGCCACAAATTTCTAGAGCAAATTCACTGTGGGTGTTACATTTTACCTTAAACTATAAGGAATAAAAATTTGTGGCTCATACTTCCCCATTTGTCTTTGTATAAAAGGAGTCACAGAGCCTTGTACAAGTTAGAGTATTACCCAGCCCATTATTATTATTATTATTAACTGGTGTATCGACTGCTCTTTGATGACGATAGCCGTGCTGCCTCCTATAACAGTCTTTTGAATCCAGACTCCCAGTTTTGATCTTCCCTGATGTTCTATGCCTTCCAGGAAGATTATGTGCTGTACTATTACGCCAACCTCAGCGTGCCTGTGGGGCGCTTCAAGAATCGTGTGAGCTTGGTGGGGAACATCTTGCACAAGGACGGGTCTCTCTTACTCCAGGATGTGGAAAAGGCTGATCAAGGGACGTATACCTGTGAAATCCGCCTTGAAATGGAGAGCCTAGTGTTCAAAAGAAAGGTGGTGCTGCACGTAAGACCAGAGGAGCCCAAAGGTACACGGACGCTCACTTAGAGAAGGGTCGTGGGCAAGGGATTCCATGTGCAAAGTGGGAAGGGAATTAATTGTGTTGAGCAAATGCCAGCCTTTGGGCTAGGAACCTACCACAGAGTAAGTCCTCAATACGTGGTCCTCTCTAAGTAGAAAGAATGCTGATAATTATTTTACTGTCACATTAAACATATTTCATCCCCATGAAAATCCTGTGAAGGAAGTGTTTCTCTTTCCACTGTACAGATGAGATAAGTGAGGCTTAGAAAGGTTAAGTAGCTTCCCTACAGATATGTGTTGATGAAATGGCATATCCAGTACTTGAACCTAGGTACCGTTGACAACAAATCCATGTTCTTTTTCCTATACCCTGAAACTTCCCACCAACTTTCTACATTGATGCTGCATCCATATTTTATAGGTACCTGTGTTAAGAGTTCTGGGGATATCAAAGAAATGAGCAGGTCTAACTCCTTTGGGCCTCATTTACCCATCAGTAAATGGAAGGAGTGGCTTCAGTAGATTGATGGTTTAAAAACTGCTCTAATCCATCTTTAAGCTCGAAGAGACATTCTTAGGCATCACGAAGGGTGGGAACATGGGCAGGGAATTGGTAGAGGATAGAATCAGGAAGGAGCCCAGGACTTTCATCTGCCCTTCAACCAAAGTTGTTTTCCTTTTTTCTGTTCTATTCTTTGGGCTTCCTGGTAAGATTTTCTTTAAAGAAAGATTCTGGTGCTTTAAAAAAGTTTTCAAACCACAGAACTAGATGCATTCTTTAAGTGTGTGGGATACTAACCTCAGGGAAGCTTGTGGTCTAGTTAGAGAACTAGACTATGACTCCCCCAGCTGGTTTAGGACTACTCTTAACCAGCCACCTGGTGCACCCTGCCTTCTCCTTTGGGACACTCATCACACCTGTTCACTTGAGTCTTCCTTGTTCACCTGGGTCTGTGTTCGTGGTTCTTCTGACTGGCCCTGGGCATGGTGCCTGGCATAAACTAGCAATCAATACATTCTTGTCGAATGAATGAAATTCTTGAATTAGAGTCCCTCACTTGAATCTGATTTCTAAAAAACGGAGTTGTTGAAGGAGTGTGTGATTTGACCTTTGGCCCCTCTTCCTAATTTTTCTGACTTTCTTTCATTGCCATTTTTCTTTTTATTCCAAGGCTGTGATTCTCTGGGAAGAGGAAATGAATCAGATGACTGAGTTCCCCAAACTCAGTCTACCTTTTTCTGCCTTTTTTTGCTAATCCTGTGTCTGATACTTGTCTATACAAGCATGGCCTACAAAATGGGTGCCCTTTTCTGCTTAGAGGAGACACCAAGAGCTCCAAAAGGAGCCAGTTTCAATAAGTTGAAGAATCCCTGGAAAGTACTTTAGAGTAATCAGATATTTCTTTAATAGCCAGTAGAGTAACCTGTGTAATTTTTTTTCCTTCCAGCCAGAGTGGGAATGGCCCAACCCCTAACAATTTTGCCTAGTGACCTAGTGAAAAGTTTTCCAACTTGCTATAGGGAGGTTGTCTCCTCCTATGAGCGAATTCCACTTTTTGCAGTCATCTCTATTTTTTTATTATGTTTACCCTTCAGTTTAAAATTTTTCTGATTCTACTACTTTTATTCCTTTTTTCCTAGTTATTATTTTAAATATTATAAACAATATTTTTACAAATAAAAATATCAACTCCTTGTACTTTTGCTGTAGAATCAGCTATCCTCCATTTATGTAAGGTGCTATAGTATTTAGTGAGTGAGAAAGCTTGGGCTTTGCTTTTACTCAGGCCTGGGTTTGAGTGCTAGCACTACTTTTTACTGGCCGGTGGCCTTGGACACCTTCAGTTTCCTCAGCTGTAACTGATTTCCTCATCTGTAACTTTATGTTCTTATAAAGTATGCAGCATGTCTGGTGCATTGAAAGGACTTAGAATGTTCCCAGTTATTATTGTTGGATTTTATCAGAGTTCAGTTCCTAATGTGCTGATAGATTTAGAGGGAGGTGCCTTATCTACTGGTAATCTTTGGAGTGAATTTTTATTACTTTCAAAATAATTCCCTCCATGGAGTTTAGAGATCATATTTTCTTTTGCTTCCCTCCCATTGTGCATGCTTCCCGCTGGGCAGGAAGTTAACGTTCTCCAAGGGCAATGCCTTGGATGATACATGTAGTTCCTTTGCTCCTCAGCTTTGCTTGATTCTCTTTTGAAGGAACTCCCTCTGGTTTAGACCTGGGCTTGTGTCTCCCTGCCTTTTATTTCTTAATTGACTTTGTGGTTGGTTTGTGAAGAGCATTACTGAAAAATCAGAAACATTTATTGAATTATTTTTTTTCAGGGGCCACTTGAAATGACTTAGGCACTAAACATATGGTGGAATGGGCTGCTTATACAAACAGGCAGAAAGAAGAACCTAGGAATTGGACAGTGAGAAGCAGGGAGAGGGGGCCAGTGGAGGAGTAGGGGCTGGGATTGAAGCAGAAAGAGAAGTCAAGGGAAAAGCTATCCACTGTCTCGGTCAAATTAGCAAGGAGTCCTGTGACCTGTGCTGTAGCCAAGACTGGCCAGCAAGGCTCAAGATACCTTGTAAAAAAAGAATGAAAGGGGTCAAAGAAAGTAATGTGTAATTCAGTTTTTCAGCTAGGAGAACCAGTGGTAAAACTTTCCACTTCCTGTTTACATTAAGCATATGCATGTATCTAAGTTGTTGAAGACAAAGTGAGGGCTTCAAAATTTTCCATTCTTTCTTTCGTACAAACGTGATCTGGAGCTGGGGTTTGTGGGAGGAATTCTAGAAAAAGGGAAGAGGAGGGAATTAAAGGGGAACAGAGTGCTTATTGCAGTATAAAGACATCAGAAACCCTCAGACTTGATGGAGGTGGGTAGCTAGAGGGCATTCTCTTACCTGGGGATGCTGTGCTGATTTTGAGTGAGAGGCCTCTGAGTGCTTTTGTCCACACAGACTCATCCGGATCACCTGTGGAGAAAATGTGGGTGGTATTTGGCGGTGACACTGATTTTTGCTGCTGAGATATTTTTTCTAAATATTATCCTTCTGGAAGTTCTTTGACTTCTCTAAATTATACATTGAGTTTGACTTGATTTACCTTTTTATCTGCAGAGCTCATGGTCCATGCGGGTGATTCAACTCAGATGCGCTGTGCTTTCCGGAGCACAGAAGAGAAATACGTGACCAAGGTAGAATGGATGTTCTCATCAGGAGAGCATGGCACGGTAATGAGGAGGGAACATCACTGCGTAGTGGAAGCCTCTGGCTGGTTGTCTCAGGACGGTGGGGAAAAAGGGCGAATCTAGTCATCGTGTGCTGTTTTGCATCCCGTCAGAACTGGTCTCTTCCTAGCTTGGCCACTTGGCTGGGCAAGTTCAGCTTCCTGTTGGGAAAGGTGAATGTAATAATGAAGATGAAGAAGAAGATGTTGATGATGATGCCTAAATTTTTGGATTGTCAAGATGCTGATATGAGATAGTTCATGTAAAGCATTTAATACATGACATGGCCATTATATTTTAGTTTCCTTCCTCTTCTTCTTCTCCTTGTAGAGTAGAAGAATGGGGGGTGGGGATGGGGGGCGGTTTTTGTGTAGCCAGAAGAGCCATGCTCTAGGTATAAGAATGGCTGCATAGTGTTTTGGGGTTATTTTTGTTAGTTTTCTTCTGTGCCCCATTACTTCATTTTTCTTTGTCTTCATTGATGCTTGAAATGTCAGGATTAGTAGATTCTGGGGGCCAGGGTGAGGGGTAGTTCACGGGAACTCTGTGAAGCAGAAACAGCAAGTGAGTTTACAAAACCAGTAGGTCTCAACCATGGTATGGTGATGTATGTCCCAGGTAATTTTTTACTAGTGAAAATTAAAGTGCAAAGTTGGTACAAGACTTAACTTTTATAAATTAAAACATATTCTGGGTCCTCCCTATAAAAAATCATTTCCACTCCCTTGATGCCTTTATGCTGTTGGAGTGGTCAGAAAGGGTGGCATCTGCATGGTCCAGTTCACCCCGTGAGCTTCTCATGCATTTAAACATCACCTATTAAGTGATTCCCAGCAGAGAATAGGATGATGGTTGGCATTTTGAGGTTGTGAGTTTGAATCATAATAAATGAGAGGCCATGGCCAGGTTTCTTTGTGTCTGTCTATTATCTTTACTTTAAAACTTTTAAGAAGAAGTAAGTATATATATAGTTATATATATTATATATTATATAGTTACATATATATTTATGTGTATAGTTACATAAAAATTCCAGCATTCATTCATTTAACAAGTACTTTTTAAGCATCTTCTAGGTGGTGAATGCTCCTTTAGGCACTGAGGAATATAATGTAAACAAAATAGATAAAGCCTCTGCCCTCATGGGAGACTTACAGTCAAGATGTATATATTATACATTATATATTTATAATGAAGAAATAAATATATAATACACCAGGCAGTGGTTAACACTATGGAAAACAATAAAGCAGGTAAAGCAGATAGGGAATACCAGGGTATTGAGTCCAGGAAGGACTCACTGACAAGGTGGCATTTGAGCAGAGGTCTGAAGGAAGTGAGGGGTGAGCCATTATATCTGGGAGGGTAAAGCTGGGGTTGGCGGGGTGGGGAGGAGTATTCCAGGCTTAAGGGACAGTAAGTGCAAAGGCCCTGAAGTTAGTGCCCAAGGAACAGCAAGGAGGCCTGTGTGGCTGGAGTGAAGTGATCCAAGTGGGTAAGGGCAAGAGCAGATAACAGATGAAACCAGAGAGGAAAGGAGGGGCTGGGGCAGATCCTGTAGGGCCCTGTACTTTGAGTAGGAATGGGCGTGCCATTGGAGGGTTTTAAGCAGAGGAGTAACATGATTTACCTTCTATTTTTAAAGGCCCATCTGGCTAGTCTGCTGAGAATAAACCGTAGTGGGGAGTAAGTGGGGAGACACGTAAGGCGCTTGCTGCAGGAGCCCAGGTGAGAGATGAGGCTTGCTTGGACCAGTGTGGTAACAGTGGAGAAGGGGAGAAGTGGACTGGGGATATATTTTGAAGGTAGAAGTGATAGGATTTGCTGAGAGACTAGATGTGAATTGCTGGAAAAAGAAAGGAGTTAAGGCTGACTCCATGATTTTTAGCCTGAGCATCTGGAAGAAGGCAAGACCAGGTACCAAAATTGGATAGCAGGACCTGGTTTCGAGGGGGGGGATTACTAATTAGGATTTTAGACATGTTTCAGGTGCTTATTAGGGATGTCATAAAAAGTAGAAGTGGACTTTTTATTTTTTATGGGAGAAGTGTGAAGAGTAAAAGTCCTGGCATTCCAGCTTTCCTCCCCCCTCCTCAGATTTCACCATTGTTCATGGCTTGGTGGCGGCCTTCCTTTAGGCATTACCTTTGCACCCACAGCTGCATGTGCCTGCACACATGGTGTGTATCCGACTGTGTTAGCTAATACTCTCTGATAATGCCTTCCCGGCCCACACATAACGGGCCTGCGAGTCCTGAGGCCTCCCCCCGCTTTCCCTGCACCCCCAGTCCTTGAAACCTTACACTTTTTGCCTTTCCCTTCTAGGAGGAGATCATGCTGCACTATAACACCAAACTCAATGTCCCTGTGGGCTACCCCCAGAACTGGGGCCGCTTCCAGAACCGTGTGCACCTGGTGGGGGACGTTTCCCACAGTGATGGCTCCATCATGCTCCAAGGAGTGAAGGAGTCTGATGGGGGGAGTTACACCTGCAGCATCCACCTGGGGAGCCTGGTGTTCAGGAAGACTCTTGTGCTGCACGTGATTCTGAAAGAGCCCAGAAGTGAGTAGCTTTTGGTTGGGACAGGCTGGGGGACATCATAGCCAGTAAGCAGGGCCAGGTCCAGGGTGAGGCAAGAGGGGCTCCTAGGGCGCAAAACTGAAGTGGGCCCTCCCTCTCCAGTGCCAGCCTTGCACTTGCACGACCCTGGGAGCGAGTGCCTCCTTACATTTAGTGCCCTACGCGCCTCCTTTGCCTTACCCTATTCTGTCCCTGCTAGTGGGCCAAGGAAAGGGGAGCTAATAGTTAACGAACACCTACCCTACACCAGACACTACTTACTGCCAGTGTAATCTACCAATTTAAAGGTACAGGAGCTCAGAGATGGACTGGAGTTGATGTCCCAAGTCTGTTTTGCTTGGTCTCAAGGCACCCGCTGTATATGCTCTAGTGGAAGAGAAAATGCTCCCGAACTCAGGAAAGACAATAAGGAACAGAGAGAAAGCAGGAAGGAACCAGAACCAAAAAATGGAGGGGTTTTCTGTTCAAACGTTCTGTTTTCTGGCAAACAGTGTGCATTAGGGCCCATGGTATGTAGGAGAATAAAGAATCAATTGTGTTGACTGAGCGGCGTCGATAAGTGTGGGATTGAAGTTCAACCATAACCCAGTTAGCAGCCAGGATGTGGCCTGTGGACTTTGCCTTTCGTGAAAGCCCTCAGATATTGACTGTGGTTGGTTGGGGGCCGGAGGGCTGGGGGTGAGGATGGAACAAAACTCTTGGGCCAGAGAATTAAGTCTGTGGAGGCACCTTCTTGTTAATGGCCCAGGGTCTGAGCTGTAAGAGGGAAGCAGAACAGATGGATTTCTTAAAGAACCACCATCTCCATATGTGCTTCACTCTCAGAAGTCTCCTTCCCACTTCACAGAGAAAATATAAGCTGTTAGTGGAGCTCACTCGACTTCCTAGCCCTCCCTCCCGCCCCCCCACAAACACATCTCCACCTTCTTATCTCTGCCCTGCTGTCCTGAGGCAGAGGGAGCTCCCTCTGTCCTGACTTACCCCCCACCCTGTGCTCAGGCAGTAGTGCTCTCCTCCTTCTCAGGAACCTTACAGCACAGCTCTCCAGGACCTTGACGCTCTCACTTTCTGTTGGCTTCTACCATTCAGCATATAAATTTACTCAACTCTTCTTCTACCTGTGGCCTTGTCTACTTTAGCTTTCATTCTATACTCTTCTTTGTTTCTTTCTAAACAGCTTTATTGAGCTATAATTTATCCACCATACAATTCATCCATTTAAGGTATACAACCTAATGGTTTTTAGTATATTCAGAGTTGTACAACCATCAACACAATCAAATATATCTTTCTTTCTGGACATAGCCAAATAGGTTGCTAAAGGGTTGTGGGTGTCTTATTGTCTCATCTTCCATTAACTCCTCAGTTCACTGCATTTGGCTTCTGCTTCCACCTCTACGCTCTCTTGGATCAACAGTGGCACTCAAATTGCCCATCCGTGGCCCTCTTTACTGCAGTAGCATCGGACGCTATTGTCTCTGGTCAGCTCCATCTGAATGTTCCACAAACACTCCGGTTAAAACAGGCCCCTGCACACCTCTCCTCAGCCCAGCTCCCAAAGCTCAGTCAGTTCCACTACCATTTACACAGTTGCCCAGCTGGATGCCTGGGAGTTGTACCTGAATCATTCCTCTCCTGTGACCCCTAATCTAATAGGTCAACAAGTGCTGTCATTTCTACTGCAGTCTTTTGAATCCATCTTCTGGGCCATCCTTCTAAATCCCGAATCTGAACAAGCCTTCTACTTCACTGCTTGTACCCTTTCTGTGGTTTCCCTGTTGCCTACAGGAAAAGAGCCAGACTCCTGGATGAGATCGTCAAGGCCCTTCATGACTTGGGCCCTATTATCTGTGCAGCCTAATTTCCTACCACAGCCATAAACGTGACCTGAACTATTTCCAGTTCCTGAAAGCACCATCCTGTCAGGCCTCCGGACCTTGTACAGAATGTTCCCTCTGCCCTTCCCCACACTGTCTGCCCAACAAACCTGATGTTTCCTTTTAAGACTGAGCTTAAACTTTAAAACCTTTGCAGCAGATTCCTACCTTCTGACCCCCATGGAATTGCCTCCTTTTCCTCTGTGCCCCTCTGTACCACCTATAGAGTTCTCTCACAGCACCTGGAGCAGTCTGTGGCTTTCTGTGTAAGCATTTGTGCCCCTCCATGAAGGCAGGGACCGTGCATCAATCATCTTTGTATCATCCATGCTTAGTGATGTCTGGCATGAGGAGGTATTTATCATATGTGTTTAGAGTGAGTTGAGTAAATGGTGAAGGGTACCATATGGGTGGAAGTGCCTCTTAAGTCCTTACTTGGTATCAAGGCTCCAGGGCTGAGTGTTGTTGCATGTAGTTTTTTTTTGGAAACAACCACTTGCCCATAGAAAGAACAACAGCCTTTAAACTGTTAAACCAAATTTTAAAATAGAATTGTTATCGTGAAAGGAAACTCTACTATAGGTAAGCTGCTAGCCTCTTCTCCTACCCACCTTAATCTACATTTTAGGGGTGAGCAAGGGGGTCAGACTTAGATTGTCTCTACTGGGGACAGCTAGAGTCCCAGTGTCCCAACATGGGGAGGGGGAGAGCCTGGTCTTCTCCCTGTTTGCTGATGTGGCTCTTGGGACCTGGTGTAGAGTTTTGCCTGCACTGGTGTGGGGCTTTCAGCTCTGTCCTGGAGTCTCAGGGCCTTCTCATTGCTCTTCTCCTTTCCCAAGAACTGGTGACCCCAGCAGCTCAGACGCCCGAGCCCCTGGGCAGCAATCAGCTGGTGATCATTGTGGGCATTGTCTGCACCACTGTCCTGCTGCTCGCTGTTCTGATATTGATCATGAAGAGGACCCACAGGAATAAGAGGTACGTGGCTGCCCCTACCCCGTAGGACAGGAGGCTGGGGGTGCAGGACTGCCTCGGACCCGAAGTGGAAGAGAGAATGTGCCATTTTCACAGAATGGGGCTTTTTATTTTATTTTATTATTAGGTTTAAAGATATTTAGATTACATAAATGTTATATAAAAAATATAAGGGATTCCCATAAGCCCTGCTCCCCACACCTCCCCCATTTTCCCAATTGACAACACCCTTCATTAGTGAGGTACATTCACTGCAATTGATGAACACATTTTGGAGCATTGCCACTAATTGTGGATTAAAGTTTACATTGTAATTTACACTCTCTCCCACCAAATTCTGTAGGTTATGGCAAGATCTATAATGGCCTGTATCTGTCATCGTAATGTCATTCAGGGCAATTCCCAAGTCCCGAAAATACTCCTGTATTACACCTGTTTTTCCCTCTCCCTGCCCTCAGAACCTCCAGTGGCCACTGCCTCCACATGAATGAGAAAAGTTCTTCCATTGCTAAATTCACAATAAGTCTATAGTAGAATACCAGTAAGTCTACTCTAGTCCATGGTTCATTCCCCAATCCTGAGGATTCTGAGATGGTGATATCCACTCCACCTCTAAGTGAGAGGGGGCTGCGATCCCATAGGGCCGATGGATGGAACTCTTTTGCTTGCAGTTGTAGACTCTCTTGGTTCCTTGGTATGGTAGTTGTCCATCAT
>JAQZBX010064924.1:0-16400 GCA_029593785.1 Cabassous unicinctus | reverse complement strand
TGGGTGCAGGGAGAGGGGAAAGCAGTTGTAATACAGGGGCATTTTCGGGACTTGGGAATTGTCCTGAGTGACATTGCAATGACAGATATAAGCCATTTTATATCATCATATAATATGCAGAACTGTGTGGGATAGAGTGTGGTCTACAATGTGAACTATGGTCCATGCTTAATGGCAAAGCCCCAGGATATGTATATCCATTGCAGGTGATGTGGCACACTAATGAAGGATGTTTGTGTGGGAGGTTGTGGGAGGTGTGGGAGGTGGGGCATATGGGAATCCCTATAATTTTTGCGTAACATTTATGTAATCTAAGTGTCTTTAAAAAAAATTTATTTTTAATTTTTGAAAAAAGATTTAAATACACTTTTCTCCAAAGAGGAAATACCAATGGCCAAAAATCACATGAATAAAGGTTCAATATCACTAGCTTTTAGGGAAGTGCAAATCAAAGCAATAATAATATATCATCTCACCCCACATAGAATGGCCATTAGTTAAAAAACAAAATAAAACAGAAAACAATAAGTGCTGGAGAAGATGTGGAGAAATAGGAACACTCCTTTACTGATGGTGGGAAAGTAAAATTGTGCAACCTCTGTGGAAGACGGTTTGGCAGTTCCTCAGGAAGCTCAATACAGAACTGCCATATAATCCAGTAATTCCTCTACTAGGAATATATTCAGAAGAACTGAAAACTCTGATGTGAACAGATGTTTGCACACCAATGTTCACAGTGGTGTTATTCACAATTTCCAAAGATGGAAATAATCCAAGTGTCCATCAACCAATGAATGCATAAACATAATGCAGTATATACACACAATGGAATATGATGCTGCTGTAAGAAGAAATGAAATTGGGACACATATGATATCATGGGAGAACCTTGAAGACATTATGTTAAGTGAAATAAGCCAAAAACAAAAGGACAGATATTATATGGCCTCACTAATATGAACTAAATACAAATAATAAATGCATGGAGTTAAAACCTAGACTATAGGTTATTAGGAGATAAGAGGAAGGCTGAGAAGGTATACTGATGCTTAATGTGTGTATTAATTTTAGTTAACTTGACTGTAAAAGTGTGGAAATGGATAGAATTGATGGTAACATATTATAGTGAGTAGAACTAAAGCAGCTGGTTTTAAAATCAGATTGTGGCTGAAAAGGGTAGTCTAGGGATGTAAATGTCAATTGAAAGAAAGCTAGAGAATAAAATAGGGACTGAATAACATAGTGAACCCAGAGGTGGATGAGAATTGTGGTGAATAGTAAAAATACAAGAATGTTCTTCTATGAACTAGAATAAATGTACATCACTATTGCAAAGTGGTGAGAATGTGGAGAAGCATGGGAAAAATATAATTAATATAACCTATGGACTATAGCTAACAGCAATACTGTAATATTTTTGCACCAATATTGAAGATGTACTGTGTTAATGATAGGGGGTGTGGAAAAAATTAGCAAATGTATGCTATCGACCAGAGTTAGTGGTAAGTCTGATAATATTATCTCATAATCGGTAAGAAATGTTCTACAACAATGTAATGTGTTGGTGGAGGAGTGTTGTGTGGGAATTCCACACATGTGCATGATTGTTTTGTGAGTTCACAACCTCTCTAATAAAAATATAGTTTTAAAAATCTCTTTTTCATTGAAGTACCTAGAGTCATTTCTCTTTCTCTGAAAGAATTATGACTTATAAAATTATATAAGTAAGTTTGTTATTAATTCTGAAACAATTTTTCTTTGTCATGATTTTTATTTTCATAATAAAAATTTTAAGCAAATAAAAATATATTTTCCAACTAATACAGTGTGGTTGAGTTCATGGTACTGGAGGATCAATGATTTTTGTCTTACAATTTCTGGCCTCCCGTATTTCCTGAATGTGGGCAAAAATGTAGAGTATCTTTTAAAAAAAATAAAGTTGTGAATTAAAAAAAGAAAGAAAAAACCTTCCTCATATAATTTTCCTCTTTGTATAATTAATTTTACCTTATTAAACTTAAATTTTTTCTAGGTAGGAAAATTAAACAAATTTAAAATCTTGACAAAATCACACAAAACAAAAAAAATGGTATTCCCTATTTACTCCACCCCATCACCATTTGCCCTGATATATGGGATATCCATCTATATATGGACATATCTTTAAAAATAGTCAGGAACCATATTGGTAGAACTACATACTGACACCTTATTTACATTTAAATCTGTTTCAAATCAAATTATTCCCATTTGAAAAAAATCAAGGTAAAAGAATTTCTCATGTAAGTTAGGATGATTACATCCCTACAATAGATATTCATTAGCAGTATCATCTTCTTTTTTTTTTATATCAAAGAAACAGTTTCAAAAAGTTTTCAAAGTGTTTCAATTATTATTTATCACTTCATTATCTCTCATCCCATCCCCAAAATAAGACCTGTTTTTCCCATAAATCAGGAGGATTTTTAGAAATCATTAATCAATATAAACTGGTTGAAGAGGAAGCTTTCCTCTAGATTTGGACTTCTCAGTATCAAATCAATTCAACCAAAGCAGAGGGACAACTATTTAGTATTAAATTATTTTATTTACTCATCATTAGTCACTTTGGCATTATGGAGATGCATTTGCATACTAACACACTTAATATAATTCAAATAACCTCCTAGATTTCATAACTCATAATCTTGTTGAGGACTCTCTAACCTGGTTGTCAATATAGATTATGCCATTAACACTTTAATACAAATATATATCTTCATTTACTTGTGATATTTCCAAATGTTACATCAAAGTTAAGATTAATATTCAAGATATAATTATGATTTACTAGCACATGAATATCTGTCTAGGAGCTCTCCAAGAGTTATTGTTTGTTTTGAAAATTACAAGTAAAAAATAACAATCAGAAAAAACTAATTATACTTTTGAAATAGAGCCAAAGAGAAGCTAGATAATTTTATCATACATCATTGAGTATTTTGGCAAGGATTTCAGAAACATTTTCGTTTGGACAATTGCAGTTTATTTCATATTGTTGGCTTTCAGTTACTATTGCTAAATATTGGAATCAAAGATATGAATAGGCCAAGAAAGTTTAATCTATAAATGTCACTTATATTTTACTCTAAAATTCATTATGTGACATTTTAAGACATACTCCCTGTTAGGAATTGAATCATATACCCCACAAAAGATTTATCAAGTCTTAATCCACAGTCTTGTGGATGTGAACTTATTTATAAATAGGACTTTTGAAAATGTTATTATTAAAGCTGTGGACTCATTGTGAATGGATCTCCAAAGATCCTATTTAGATGAGGATAAATTCTATCAGAATGGACCTTAATCTATATGACTGGAATCCTTATAAACAAGGGAAATGTAGATGCAGTCAGTCAGTAGATGTAGGATGTCTGAATAACAGAAGTTAGAGAAAGTTACAGAAGGAGACCAAGGAGACAGACCAGCTTATGGCAGAGGATTGCCAAAACACTACAGACTCCAAGAGAAGACAAGTCCTTCTGTTGGACTTCTACCCTCCAAAACCATGGGACAATAAATCACTGTTCTTTGAGCCAACCCATTTTGTAATTTTTTTTTTTAATAGCAGCCCTGTCAAACTAAGACACTCACCTTCTTAATCTTAATTTGTATAGACTAAGATAATCAGAATATTTGGAACAGCCAGGTAAATTAATTTGAATATCTCCAACATCAGCTATTTCAAAGTAAAGGCAAGACCTAATTTTGTTTAAACATTTATGAAATCATAAATTCTCAGATATGCCATCCCCTTTTCTGCTTGCTAGGAAAATGTACATATTGAAGGGACAAATGCAGTATCACTCAGAGTAGGATGAAGAGGAGAGAATTAGGAAAACAGTTTCCTTCTCTTAGATTCTCCATATATATCATAGCATTATAAATCTCTATTCTCTTATTTGTTTGTACAGAATGGAATAGATGTATGAGAATACTGCAAGTATAGGGGAAAAAAAACAAATATCTTTCATTTAGTTTATTATATAAATTTATTTCAGTCTCACATCAATTATAGAAGAAATGTGTTGCTGTTACTATTTTAAAGACAGGAAACTAATTAGGAATGAAATAGAAAAGTTTTATGAAATGATTAGGACTCTCAAAAATAACTGGTTGGTGTGACTTCTCAGAAGACTAAACTTTTGCCTTGCCTGAGACACTATTATTATTTCCATTCTACAGCTAGGAATCTGATGAGAGATTATTGGATAAAGAAAGAAGTGTTATTCATACTTATGATATCTAACTTCAGAAACTGAGCTCTAAAACTGTACAATAAGCAGAATCTTGAGAGTTTATTCATTATGATAGTGATATATTTTCCTTAAATCATGGATCCTTTTCAATGTATCTTGCCATGCCCAGAAAAGCTGATCACCTTTAAGACCATTCTATCAAATACATAGCAGGGGAATAAGTTTAAAAGTCAGGCTTTGTGGAGAAAAGTATTTCAAAATTCCAAAACTCCTGCTTCACATACCAAGGGCCAGGTCAGGAGGGCTGCATTTTAGTTATTGTTTTTCAAGACATAGACATTTCACCTCCAGGAAGAAGGATGCTATGTTAGAAAATAGCCCATTCCTGGAAATATGCCCCTGGAAAATGCTCAGCTTCAGCCCCACAGGAGGTTGAGAAGGAGAAGGCAGAAAGGCAGAGGGCGGTCTCTCATGGCTTCAACCGTCTAGACACAGATCTCAGTATGACGGTGTGCAGGATTTAATAATTTCCTTACAGAGGGAAACAAAAGCTGTGATTGCAGCTATTGGATCTTAAAGGAGGTTATCACAGTAGTGGGGAAGGAATCTTCCAACCAGAGTTTAGGTAGCTCAGAATTTCAGCAGGGGCAAATTAATCCACTGATCCAAGATGGAGCTGGGCCAGAGGGCAGAACTGCTAGGCGCTGCAAAAGCCTTAAGAAAACAGAGCCCAAACGTAGGGCCTGTATGCTTTTTCAGCTGATGCCAGCAGATCATACTGTAACCAAGAACATAACTGACAGCAGGGAGAACCAGGAGGACCCTGAGAGCTGCAATCCAGAGAGCCCACAGACCTAACAGTAAGGGGAGGAGAAAGAAAGGGATGGAATCTCTAAGACTGCACTTTTACCTAAAACATTCTGTGTTCAAGTGTTTAACCTCAAAGATACTGAGACACCATTAATAGAAATTTTAAATGTTTGGAATATAATGCCTTAAACATAGCACATGCTCAATAAATAACTCTTGTTATTTGGTTATTTGCTAGGCATGGTGCTAGGGACTATGGGTATATATGACAAAAATGTATAGTCTCTGTTCTCATATAATTTAGGGGGTGGGAAAACTGTAGTCCATAAGCCAATTACACTCTGCTACATATTTTTATAAAAAATGTTTTATTGGAACACAGCCATACTCATTTGTTTTTTAATGTCTATGGCTGCAAGAGCTGCATTTATAGAGATGTTTCTGACAAAGGCAACTTGGTACAGTTGAAATACTGAGGATTAGCAGAGTACTAGTGTAGAGATTTGGAAAGAGGCTGGCTAAGTAAAGCAGTAAACAGATCACACAGTCTTGTCAACCTTATATTAAGAGTTTTGGTTTTTATGTTAAGAACAGTGTGAACCTACTAAGAGCTTTTGGGTTTTAGGTGCAAGGTAGAGAAGAGGAATGGGAGGTGACTATGATATATAATTTGCACACTGAAAAATAAAATAAAAATAAAAGAGGTGAAAGGAAAAAGGACTCAGAGTTATTGAAGGGACTTAGTAGGCTACTACATTGGTCAGATGAGAGACAATGGTAGATATAAATAGGTTAGAATTACGAGTTTAGGAGGTAACATTGTCTGGATTCAATGATGGAATTGGAAAAGAGATGAGTGAAAAGAAGGTGAAAATTTATTTTTGAAATTCAGTCCCTGCTTTAGCTTCCTAGGCTGCTCAAGAAAATGCCATGAAATGGTTCATCTTAAACAATAGGAATTTTTTAGCTTACAGTTTTGAGACTAAAAGAAAGTCCAAATCAAGGCATCAAGGTAATGCTTTCTTCCCAAAGATTGATGATCTGGAGCTGGCTGCTAGCGATCCTTGACTCCTTTCACATGGCAAGGCAAATGGCAGCATCTGCTGGTCTCTCTCTTCTCTTCCAGGTTACAATTAACTTCTTGCTTCCATAGCTTTCATTCTCTGTGTCTGAATTTCATTCTCTTATAAAGGACCCCAGTAAGAGGATTAAGACCCATCCTGATTGAGGTGGGACAAATTTTAACTGAAGTAACTTCATCAAAAGATCCTATTTACAATGGGTTCACACCCACAGGAATGGATTAAATTTAAGAACATGTTTGTCTGGGTGGGATACATATAGCTTCAAACCACCACAGGCCCTGTACCTGGAACATACTCATTTATATGAATGTGGATGATGATAAGTGTTGGTTAATGCTCTCAGTATTACATATGATTAAATCAAAGAGCATTATTTAAAATTTTAGGCAGATAACTGACATTTAAATATATCAATCTAAAATTCTGACTTTAAAATTTTTAAATGAATTGATACCAGTTAGGCATACCAAGTGAAATTATGTTTCCAATTATCACAAAAGCAATTTTTAAAAGTTTCTGAAATCTGAATGTCAATTTTAAAATTCCTATAAGCATTACAAAGTAGAATTCTGTCTCTGTCATAACAATTTTTCCTCTTTTGATGAAATGCTATAAGAACATATTTATTCTTTACACTAAAAAGTGTGCTATCATCTGAATCAGAGGAAAAATGGTAGGAACAAACAATACCAATGCACATTGTTATGCATAAAAAATAAATGAATAAAAATTTGAATGTGATTAATATACTTTAGAAATGAAGACATGTGACTTCATGTGCTTTCTGTCTTCACTGAATCTTATGAATAAATTTTCATCAAGTCATGAAAAAAAGCATCTAAAATTAAAAATGTAATTGTGGGAAAGTCAAAAAGCCCATTATTGTTTCTCACAGAAGACTGAATACCCTTCAAAAATCACTTAGTGATCCTAATGATCTGAAGTGGCATGATGATTGTTTCATAAATGACCCATACATGCAAATAGAGAGAACTATCCTTCCCAAAGTTCCATAAGGAAATGCATTTGGCAAGTGTACATAACACCGCAAGATTTAAAAATGAATAAAATGAGTATGTAAAACATCTCTGAATACCAAGTTTTGTCATGAAAAATCCTTCCAGGTGTATTCACATGTACACTCATTGGAGTGATGCCTTTGTGACAGTTGATGAAACGAAATTATTACAATTATACTATTAACTATAGTCCTTAGTTTACCTTAGCATTCACTATTTGGATTGTACATGCTTATATTGTTGTTGTTTTTAAATTTTTATTCTGCTAACGTAAAAACAACCTAAAATGCTCCATTTCAACCACATTTAAATATACAAGTCAGTAGCATTAATTACATTCACAATGTAGCGCTACCAACACCACCATCCATTACCAAAATTTTCCATTTCCCCAAATACAAATTTTGTGCTAATTAAGCATTAACTCCCCATTCCTTAGCCCCACCTCAGTCCCTGGTAACATGTATTCTAGTTTCTGACTCTATGAATTTACTTATTCTAATTATTTCATATCAGTGAGATCATACAATATTATTTGTCCTTATGTGACTGGCTTATTTCATGTAACATGATGTCTTCAAGATTCATCCTTGTTTCACACGTATCAAAACTTCACTCTTTTTTATGGCTAGATAATATCCCATTGTATTTATATATCAATATTTTTTATCCATTCACTAGTTGATGGACACTTGGGTCACTTTCATCTTTTGGCAATTGTGAATAAAGCCACTATGAACATTTGTGTGCAAATATCTGTTTGTTCCCTGCTTTCAATTCTTTTGGGTACATACATAGAACTTAGGATTGCCAAGTCACATGGTAATTCTACACTTAATGTTCTGAGGATCTGCAAAACTGTTTTCCATAGCAGCTTCACCATTTTACATTCCTACCAACAATCCACTAGTGTTCATATTTTTATTTTGCAACACTTATTATTTTCATTTTCTTGTTTTAATAGTAGCCATGCTAGTGAGCATGAAATGGTATTTCATTGTGGTTTTGATTTTTTTCCCTAATGGCTAAAGATGTTGAGCATCTCTTCATGTACTTATTGGTCATTTGTATATCTTTCTTGGAGAAATGTTCATTCAAATCTTTTGCTCATATTTTAATTGGTTATTTGTCTTTTGATGATTGGGTTATAGAATTTCTTTATATATTCTGGATATTAAACTCTTATGGATATGTGGTTTCCAAATATTTTCTCCCATTCTGTAGGTTGTCTTTTTACTTTAATGATGAAGTCCTTTGATGTACAGAATTTTACATTTTGATGAAGTCCTATTTATCTTTTTTTTTTTTTGCTTGTGCTTTTAGTGTAAAGTCTAAGAAACCATTGCCAAACTTAAGGTCCAGAAGATGCTTCCCTTTGTTTTCTTCTAGGAATTTTATGTTTTGGGTTCTTATATTTAGAACCCAAAGAGTTCTTATATTTACACCCCACTAATTTTCTAAATTCATATATTAGCTCTAGTCACTTTGTTGTGTATTTATTCAGGATTTTTCTATAAATAGGATTATTTCATCTAAAATTATGGCAAATTTTACTTCTTCCTTTCCAAATTTATATGCCTTTGATTTCTTTTTCCTGCCTAATTGGCTCTAGTTAGAACTTCTAGTACATTATTGAATAACAGTGGTGACAATGGGCAACCTTGTCTTGTTCCTGATTTTAAAGGGAAAGATTTCAGTATTTCACCATTGAGTATGATGTCAGCTATGGTTTTTCATATATGTCCTTTATCAGGCTGAGAAAGCTTCCTTCTAGTCCTAGTTTTCTAATAGTTTTTGCTAAGAAGGGGTGCTGTGTTTTTGGCAAATGTCTTTTCTGTGTCAACTGAGATAACCATGTGTTTTTTTGTTTTTTTTTCTTCTCTCCATTCTTTTGCTGTGGTGTATTACTATAATTGATTTGCTTATGTTGAACCATTCTTGCATTCCTGGGATAAATCCCACTTGGTGATGGTATATGATTATTTTAATGTGCTGTTGGATTAGCTTTGCAAATATTTTGTTTAGGATTTTTGCATCTATATTCATAAGGGGTATTGGCCTGTAATTTTCTTTTCTCATGGTATCCTCCTCTGGATTTGTTATAAGGGTGATATTAAGGTCATAGAATGAGTATGGAAGTGCTCCCTTTTCTTCAATTTTTTGGAAGAGTTTGAGCAAGATTAAATCTTTTTGGCATGTTTGGTAAAATTCAACAGTGAAGCCATCTGGTTCTGGGTCTTTCTTTTTGGGGAAGTTTTTGATGGCTGATTCAATCTTTTAACTTGTTATTGGTCTGTTGAGATCTTCTATTTCTACTTGAGTCAGTGTAGGTAGCTTGTGCATTTCCAAGAATTTGAAAATTTTACCTAGATTATCTACTTTGTTGGTGTACAGTTGTTCATAGTAGCCTCTTATAATCCTTTTTGTTCCTGTGAGGTTGGTGGTAATGAACTGATTTTCATTTCTGATTTAGTTATTTGCATCCTATTTTTTTCTTTGTCAGTCTAGCTAAAGGTTTGTTGATTATATTGATCTTTCCTAATAACCAATATTTGGTTTTGTTGATTGTTTCTATTGTTTTCTCTTTTATTTTCTGTTTCGTTTATTTCGGCTCTATACTTTATTTCCTTTAGTTTAGTACTTTAGTTTAATTTGTGTCCTCTTTTTCCAGCTCCTCCAGTTGTGAGGTTAGGTCTTTGATTTGAGATCTTTCTTCTTTTTTTAGTATGACCATTTATAGCTATAAATTTCCCTCAGCACTACCTTTGCTGCATCCCATAAGTTTTGGTACATTGTGTTTTCATTTTTATTCACCTCTGGATATTTCCTAATTTCCACTGTGATTTCTTCGACACATTGCACATTTAAGAGTATGTTGTTTCCAGGAAGAGATGCCTAATGGCCTACAGCTGAGCTCAAGGAGAAAGTAAAGAGAGACCACCAGACCTGCCACTTCGCCTTGCCATGAAGCAGGACTTCAGATCTGCTAGCAGCTGACCTTTGGTGAGAAAGCATCTATAATGATGCTTTGATTTGGACATTTTTGCAGCCTTGGAACTATAAGTTTTTACCCTAATAAAATTTCCATTATAAAAGCCAAAAAAAAAAGAATATGTTGTTTAATGTTCATATACTTTGTGAATTTCCCAGTTTTCCCTCTGTTCTTGATTTCTAGCTTCATTCCACTGTGGTCAGAGAAGATACATATGATTTCAATATTTTTGAATTTGAGACTTGTTTGGTGATATGATCCATATATGGCAGAATGACCCATATGCACTACAGAAGAATGAGTATTCTACTGCTACTGAGTGAGTGTTCTATATGTGTCTGATAGGTCTAGTTGGCTTATACCTTTTCAAGTCTTCTGTTTCCTTTATGGATCTTCTGTCTAGATGTTCTATCCATTATTGAAAGTGGTGTATTATAGTCTCCTACTATTAATGTATGACCACCTATTTCTCTATTCAAATCTCTCAATATTTGCTTCATATATTTTGGGGCTCTTTCCTTAGGTGTGTGTGTGTGTATATATATATATATATGGTTAAAGGAGTCAATTCATCATGATGAATTGTCTCCTTTAACCATATATAGTGACCCTTTTTGTCCCTTTGTAAAAATTTTTACTTAAAGCCTATTTTATCTGTCATTAGTATGACTACCTGAACACTCTTTTGGTTACTATTTGTGTGGTATATTTTTTTCTATCTTTTCCCTTTCACCTACTTGTTTCTTTGAATTTAAGATGAATTTCTTGTAGACCACATAGAGTTGGGTCACGCTTTTTTATCCATTCTGCCCAACTCTACCTTTTGACTGGAAGTTTAATCCATTTACATTTAAAGTCACTACTGATAATGCAGAAATTTTTTCTACCATTTTGCTATTTGGTCTTTTTAAGTTCTATACCTTTTTTGTCACTCGATTATTCCACTAATGCCATTTTTCATAGTTATTTGATTTTTGCAGTGTACCATTTTGATTCCCTTCTCATATTTCTATGTATACATTTTTCAAATATTTTCTTTGTGGTAAACATGGGGATTAATTTTAACATACTAAATCTATACCAATCAAGTTTGATTTGATTCAAACTTAACTTCAATAGCATAAATAAACACTGGTCCTATAAACTACTGCCGCCCTACCTCTTGGTTGTACTTGTTACAAATTACATCTTTATATCTTGTATGTCCCAAACCATAGAATCATGATCATTTTTATGCATTTTAATTTTAGAGCCTGTAAGAAGCAAAAAGTGGAGCTACATATATATATGTGTATATATATATGTATACACACACACACACACACACATAATACAATATTACTAGTATTTATAATTACCATATGGTTACTTTTACCAAGGTCTTTATTCTTTTCATCTCTTTAATCCATTATCTATGCTCCTTTCCTTTCAGTACAAAAAGCTCCCTTTAGCATTTGCAAGGCAGGTCTAGTGGTGATGAACTCCCTCAGTTTTATTTATCTTAGAATGTCTTCATCTATCCTCATTTTTTAAAGACAGTCTTGCCAAATATACAATGCTTGACTAGCAATCATTTTCTTTCAGCACTTGAGAGATCAGCCTTTATAATTGCTGAAGATCAGTTGTACATAACACATTGCTTTTCCCTTCCTGCTTTTAGAATTCTCTTCTTGCCCTTAGTATTTGCCAGTTTGACTACGAAGTGTTTAGGCATGTTCTCTTTAAGTTTATCTTATTTAGGGTTCTTTGGGCTACTTGAATGTATATATATTCATGACTTTCATTAAATTTTGGAAGTTTTCTGCCATTATTTCTTTGAATATTCCTTCTGGCCCTTTCTCTCTTCCTTATCCTTCTGGGACTCCCACAGTGTGTATATTAGTATACTTGATATGTCCCACAGGTCTCTTATACTATTTTCTTTCACTTCTCAGCCTGAAAATTTTCAATTTTCTTAAGTTAGTTTTTTTCTTATGCCAGCTACAATCTCCTGTTGAAACACTCTAGGGAATTTTTCATTTCAATTATTGTGGTTTTTAACTCCAATATTTCTCTTTGGCTCATTTTTAAAATTGATCTCCTTATTGAGATTCTCATATTGTTCATTAATTGTTTTCTTGATATCTTTTAGTACTTTCCCCCTATTTTTCATTATGTCCATGAGGACATTAAAGATCATTTTTTAAGTCTTTGTCCAGTATGTCCAAAGTTTGGTCTTCTTCATTGATGGTTTCTAGGTTACTGTCTTGTTCTTATTGATGGTTTCTGAATTTTTATCTTGCTCCTTTGGATGGGTCATCATTTCCTGCTTCATTTCTCTTGTAATCTTTTGTTGCACACTGTACATTTTAATATTTTAATATTTTAACTCTGAGATTTAGTCCCTGAGCTGTCTAATCTGTAAGGTTGTATTCAGCTAGTGATGTGACAGCATTTTCTTAGAATACTGGAGCTAACAAAAATAAAACAACACAAAAATCATCTTTCACAGTCTTTTCAAATTGGCTCTGTGTTGCCTGGTGCTCTCCTTCAGAGTTCCCACTCCTATCAAGAAGATTAGCCAGAGGCAAAAGTTAAGTGAAGGATCCTCTCTGTCTTTCCTGAGACTAATTCCTAAGAGATAGAGTCCCCATCCTTCCAGGTGCTCAATTGTATATCTAATACCAGTTATGCTTTGCCCCAGGCTGCTTTGAATTAATCCATTCTTAAACTGCTTTAACTGTCTGCAAGTTGCCTCTGCCTGCAGGACAAATTCAGGGAGAGCAAGCCAGAATCAAACTGCCTGGTTCAGTCTTCCAGGCTGCTTTCTGATTGACTGGCATGCACATATAGGCACCCCAATATGTGCACAGAAGATACTCTACTCCCTCTGGAACAGGGCCAGGGACCCATAATGGGAGCACAGGATGGCTCCATACTGGCTGGGATGGCAGTGGTGGAAGGACTAGCAAGGATACCAAGAGTTTCTTTTACCATTTCTGAAGCTGTGTTTCCTTGATTTGGCACTCAACCCATTACTGCAACACTTTAATTATTTTCTGAAGTATTGAGGAAGATTCCTCGTCAGTTTTTACTAACTGTTCAAAAATTCTGTGGGGGATGGCACCCTATAATGTCTTATGCTGCCATCTTGATCAACCAGTTCTTTTTTTAGTAGATCTGAAACAAATTCATAATTCTTTTTCCTATCATACTGAATCTCAGTTTATGAAACCACCTTCTTCCCAGTTATTTGGACCTAAAATCATTGGTTCACTTAGATTACTGTCCACTCTTTAATATATTATCAATTCCAAGGTTCTGTTGATTTTTCTTTCATGTATTTTTCACTTCCATTACTTCTTTTTCTCTCTAAAGGTGAAATATTAAATGGCACAGATCTAGATACTATTTAATGACTAGGAAGACCTGATGACTTCATTTTAAGGGAATTTAAGATTAGATTTAATGGTGGAGAGTTTGTGCTAAAGAAGACCATCATGCAGGCAGATCTTTCATTTAAATATGAATGGATTTCTTATAGGAAAAGTTGGTTACCATTTATGCCTGGAGGGAGAAAAAAAGTAGAAGAAGAAGGAATAAAATAGAATATTTGTGTGCCATGCTCAGCAGGACTTTTCAATAACAGACAACGGGAGAAAACATGCAATGAGAGAGAAAGAAAAACAGTATGCATTGTAAAAGAGAAAGTCAAGAGTCCAGGTAGCATAGCAGAGACTCAGAAAGCCCCCGAAATAACCACAACAGAAAGAAAATGGCTTCAGAAAAAAACAATTATTTCTGTAATAAAGTCAAGTGGGTAGGAATTTCTGGGGTGATAGCATGAAGAACACTGAAGAACCACTCCACAGCATTACTAGTGAACATCATAAATAAAACAACCACTTAAAATCTCTGGAAATAGGCACAAGGATATATAGCAAATGCACAAATGTTAATTTGGTAAAGAAAGTGAGATTCTGTGGGATTCAAAATGAAACCTACTTCCTCCCCTCTGTCATCCAGTTCAAAAAGATGGAAACTCTACTTCAGGCTGATTGATGCTACCAAAATTGCAGGGTTCTTCTAGATGCAGCTCCCAGATGGGGCAATCATCTTAGGAGAAGCAGGGTATCATTATTTCTCATCATGCTCTCAGCTGCCTGTTGCTGAGGCTAAGTTCTGCCCAGTTCCCAGTAATGGTAGAGAGGCTATACCTTGGACAGTGTGCCACTGAGAATACTGAGGGTCTGATTACCCTTACCTTGGGCTAAAGTAGAATTTCCATACCAGGAGAGGCAAATGGAGAAGATTAGAAGTTACCACAGGCCCCTAATACCCTGAGAACTCAGTCCGTAAGGTGGAGGTGTCAGAAAACAGCACTATTCCTGGCTCTAGAACCCTGGCTAAGAATAGAAGCACAGAATATGGGGAAAAAGCATCTAGGAGGAGCATGCCTGGGGTCATAACAAATCTCAAACAATGGATTCAGGAATTGCCCCTTCAAAGGAACCCAAATTTGATTGGATTCTTCTGTAGAGTAAATTAGGCCCCAGGGGCATTTTTTGAAAACAGAAAATCAATCAGTAAGCAATTAGTGAAGTTTAACAGTGTGATCAGAGAAAGAGACAGTGGTCCTACCCAAACCACTGTCATCCCATTAAGGCAGTGAAGCCAAATCTGTGGTTTAACACTCTTGGGGTGATATATTTCACTGAAATAATCCAGTCAGACAATAAACAACTAAAGATATAATAACAATGAAACCATATGGTGGGATAAAAGTTATTCCATTGCTAGAATAATAAGTCTATAATAGAATAATAATAAGCTTACTTTAATCCATTGCTCATTCCTCAGTCTTGAGGTTTTATTATAAAGGCAGTGGCCTCCAAGAGGTTCTGAGGGGAGGGAGAAGGAACAATAGGTGTAACATGGGGGCATTTTTGCGACATTGGAATTGTCCTGCATGATATTGCAATAACAGATACATACCATTACACATTTTGTCATAACCTATAAAATTGTGCAGAGTGTAAATTATAATGTAAACTATAGTCCATGGTTAGTAGCAATGCTTCATTATGTCTTCATCCATTCTAACAAATGTACCACACTAAGGAAAGATGTTGTTAATGTGGGAAAGTGTGGGAGGGGGAAGGGGTAGGACATATGAGAATCCCCTATATTTTTATGTAACATTTACGTAATCTAAAGCTTCTTTAAAAATAAAAAAATTAAGAAAAGCAGAAAAAAAAATATAGTGGGATACAATATATTATAAAATACCCAGAGTGGTTAAAATATATCATCTAAATAAGATCAGTTTCCAACAGGAAATTATGAGACATGCAAAGAAAGAGGAGACCATGAGCCATACAAATACTGGGAAAAGAGCAGATGAAAGCAAACAGATGTCAGACTAAACAGAAAAGGCTTCAAAGTAGCCATTATAAATATACTCAAAGAACTAAAGAAAACCATGATTAAAGAAGCAAAGGAAGGTATGATGACAGGTCTCATGAAAGAGAGAACATAAATGAAGAGATAGAAATTACAAAAAGAACTAAATGGAAGTGCTGGAGTTGAAAGTACAATAATGGAAAGAAAAATGCACTAGAGGAGCTCAACAGTAAATTCAAACTGGAAGGAAAAAGAATTAGCAAATTTTAAGGTAAATTGATAGAGTGTATACAAGCAAAAGAGCAGAGAGAAAAAAAGAAAAATGAACAGAGCTTCAAATAAATATGGGATATAATTAAATGCATCAACATATGTATAATTGGGATACTGGAAGAGAGGAAAGAAAGTAAATAGTAATAAATATTCAAAGAAATAATGGCTAAAAACTCCCTAAATTTACTGAGAAATACTAACCTAAATGTGAAGCCTAATGATCACCAAGTAGGATAAACACAAAGAGATCCAGAAACACATCATAGTAAAAAATCCTGAAACACACAGATAATGAGAAAATATTGAAAGGGGCAAGAGAAAAATGATGCATCACTTATAAGGGGAACCCAAATATGATTAACAGCTAACTTCTAAGTAGAAAAAATTTAAGAAGAGGTGGTGGGATAACATATTCAATTATCAAAGGAAAAACTGTCGGCTAAGTATCCTATATTCAGCAGTTATCTGTCACAAATAAGGGAAAAGTGAAGATATTGACACATAAACAAACACTGAGACTCTTTTGCCAGTAGGCACACCTTACAGGAAATAGTAAGTTCTTCAGACTGAAAGTAACAGACGCTAAATGGTAATTTGA
>JAQZBX010064922.1:0-16405 GCA_029593785.1 Cabassous unicinctus | reverse complement strand
CCACCTGAGAGCCTCCTTGTTGCTTAAATGTGGCCTCTCTCTAAGCCAAACTCAGCATATGAATGCATTACCTTCCCCCCAGCATGGGACATGACTCCCGGGGATGAGCCTCCCTGGCAATGAGGGATTAATACCAAGTGCCAACTGGCAATACAACTGGAAAAAGACCTTGAATAAAAGGGGGAAAAGGTAAAGACAAATGAGTTCATGTGGCTAAGAGACTTCAAAGAGAGTCAGGAGGTCATCCCAGAGGTAATGATTATGCACACCTCAGTAAGATCTCATAGAACACCAAAGTGGATATCACCCCACACAGAAGGGCTCCTGAGGGTTCTGGAGACACCCAGATCCTATATGGGGGGGATAGCTCCAGAGATTGATGCCCTATCAGTGTGCTCTACTTTGGAATCTGTGCTCCTGAGAGTGACAGAGTTGGACTCAAATAACTTCTCCCTGCATATGGTCCATCAGTCCCTTCTATTCAAACCTATATGTGGTGCTGGAGTTTGTAGGTGTACTTCCAGAGACTGGAGGCTTTGGTCTGCCCATGTGCCAGCTGTGCCTGGAATCTCAGTGGAGCTGCAACTCCTACTCTACAGCTCAATGGACTCACCCAAGTCACCTGGTGAGGAGACGATGATGGACAATGGCCATCCCAGGGAATGGAGAGAGCCTGCAGCTGCAGGCAGGATAATCCCATCCATCATATCCATGGGATATGGGCCCCCTCTCACTTGGAGGTGGAGTGGTCATCACCATCCCAAACTCCTCAGGATTGGGGGAAGAGCTATGGACTAGAGTGGACTTAATGATATTCTTTTGTAGACATATTGTGATTCAAGCAATGGAAGAAATTACAAGAGTGAGTTGGAGCCAGTGGCCACTGGACGCTTTCGAGGCTGGGAAGGGAAAAGAAGTTACAGGACTTGGGAATTATCCTGAGTGACATTACAACGACAGATATAGGCCATTTTACATCAATCAGCATACACCATGCAGAACTGTGTGGGAGAGAGTGTTGTCTACAATGTGAACTATGGTCCATGCTTAGTGGCAAAGCCCCAGGATGTGTATATCCATTGAAGGTGATGTGCCACACTAATGAAAGATGTTTATGTGGGATGTTATAAGATGTGTGGGAGGTGGGAAACATGAGAATCCCTGTAATTTTTGTATAACATTTGTGTAATCTAACCATCTTTCAAAATATATATTTAAAAAAAAAGTACCACACAAATACAAAGTATCAACAATAGCAGAGTATATGTGAACATTGTACTTTTCCATGAATTATCTGTAATCCTGTAATGTTTCCAATGTAAAAATAATAATATTTCAAAATGTTATACTGATAGAAAAAATAAACTGCTTAAAAAAAAAAAAACTGCTCTTTCAGTGCTTTCTGAAGAGGGCTGCTGGACTTGATTACTTACTGAACTGTTACGAGGACTCTGTCCTCTCTTCATGCTTCTTCCAGGTTAATGTCTAGGAGACATTACCAAGATACATCACCAAGGACAATCCGAAAGCATCCCTACGTTCCCTGGCTAAGGCACGTGAAAGCTCTACAGAAGCTGACAGTTCCTTAGAGGAAGCTGCCACGTGGCTGGCAGGTCTGCACTGTGCTGGTGACGGTAGAGCTCTTGTGGGACCTCATAGTAAAATTCCCAAAACTAAAGCAGGCAAAATGAAGTTTAATTTATATCTGGATTTTCTAACAAAATCGTTAAATGAAAATCCACCCAATAATTTCTCTACCAATTTTACTCACACCAGCCAGGGGAAATAAAGAATAACCCAAAAAGGAATCATTTTCAGATTCTTTCTCAGCAGCTCGGATTTTCATTAAAAGACTATTTTCTGCCTGTCTGTACTTTTAGCTTCTTGGCTTATCTCTTTCAAAGAAAAGTTCCTTTGAAATGTCTCTACCACGCAGGCGAGTGGACCCATGCTAATTGAAGGGGCACAAGTAGATTTCCACAGCTTAGTTCTCACTTCACACAGAACAATCTGCATAACTTTTTTTAAAAAATAAAATAGCATTATTAAAAGTTGCCATTAGAAAAAATTGGTAGCTTAAAGCCAGTGTTCCTCAGCCAGGGTAATTTTGCCCCTCTGGGGACATGTGGCAATGTCTGGAAACATTTCTTATTATCATAACTGAGGGGCCATATCATTCTCTGGAATAGTGATACTCTGGATAACCAACAGTTCCAACCACGAAGAGAGGGTGAGTGATGTTTACTCAGTTTTAGGTATTTGAAATATGGTCTATGATGACTTGAACAATACTCAGAAACAGAGACTGAGAGTTAAAAAGTAAAATCTCAAATCCTTATGTGGTTCAAACCTTTCATTTTCCAGATGAAGAACCAAAGCTGAGTAGATTAATTTGGCCAAAGTCACTAGTAGCTAGTTTTACATTTGTTTTTATTTATTTATACACCAACTTGTTCCAGAAAAGACTTAAGGCAGCTGACCAAAAATACATTCAAGTCAGCAAAAGAAAATAAATAAAGGTAAAAAGAATAGGCAAGTAAGAGTGAAGTTAATACACCGCAAAGCCCTATATAATGGTTAGAAGTGGGCAACAAAATCGATTCCAAACTTTCTAATAGCCAAGCATACAAGGAGAAAACCTCAATCTGTTTCATGGTTTGTTGTCTCTAAATTAAGAACACACCAGTTACTCATAGGGTTTTTAATCCTATGCCAATATCACAAAATAATTTATCCCATATGTTCTTGTAGAGAAGGCCCTGGGTCTCATAGAAAATGTTGCTGGTTCTTTTTTATAATATCTCCCTGTATAAAATGACAGCATCACACCAGAGAGCAGTTCATAAAGTGATTCTTTGGAGGACTAAGATGTTTCAGATGCATAGCTCAATACGGGGATAGAATCTAGAGAATAGAGAGGAATGGGTAGACTACATACCATTGAGGCAAAACTCAAAATGTAACATTTTTCTCAAACATAATTGTGATAGATACTGAGTAGCAATGATTTGTGAATACTTAATCTGCCCCTTCTTCACTGTTTTCTCTCTCAATATGGGCCTACCACTTATCTACTCAGTGCTCAAGCAAGATACAAGAGCACTCCTTAATATCTCTCACTATCTCCCCATCCAATTGGTCAACATGTTTTATGAATTTTGCCTCTTACATGTTTCAAAACCAGCCAATTTCCTCTATCCTACAGGAATTCTATATCAACTCATTATCATCTCACTCAACACAGAACTCCCTGCATCTAATCTTGTGCTTCTCCAATCACGGTCCATACAGAGACCTTGTGACCTTCTCAAACACAACCCTGATGTTATAACTCCTGCCTAAAAACTTTTGGTAATTCCCTGGTGTCCTCAGAATAAAATTCCAAGTCCTTAACACAGTAGACTAGGTCCTTCATGGCTGGTCCCTGACCTTCCCAGCCTTATTCAGGCTCACTCCCCTCTTCACCCTCCATACTCCAGGCACATGGGTTTTCTGGCAGTTCCGGTAAGTACTTTATCCTTTTCTTCATCAGAACTTTGAAATCCCCAACCATTTACATTCATAGGAGATGATAAAAGATAGATAATCAATAAATGGTAATAGGTAGATTGATAGATAATAGAGAGTAATAGGTAGTTAGATAGATGATGATAGATAGAGATAGAGATTGATAATACATATTATAAGATATGTAGAGTCATGTGTTAGGAGACATTCTCCATATATCTCCTATGTTTCTGCCTCTCTTATCAGCAAAAAAGCATTGACAACTTTGCTCTGGACTATTTTCAGGAATGTTTACAAAGCAAACAACCCTGGAAGACAGAGGTAGTGTCTCCCTTTAGGGTAGAGAGCATATTTGCTTCCTGACTAGGACAATAAATATGGTAGCTCTCTCTAGGCCTAAGGTTGGGCATATTTGCCAGCAGCCCCCTTCTCCAATTGGGGGTTTCCTAAACTTTGGATTTCTCAGCTGTGACACAAATCTCTTGTATGCACAGCATCTACCTGGGCTTCTCTTCATCATCCTCATTTTATATATAGATGCTAGATATATAGATGAGATAGATGATAGACAGAAAAAAGAGAGAAAGAGAGATCATACTCAAAAACAAGATACAGTGACTCACCCTGCAGCACACCCACAGTCCATGCCTCAGATTGTGTACTTTTCTCATTTTCTTGTTTCTTAATAAACTCTGTTCTCCCTTGCCTACTCTATGACATGTCCTTAAATTCTTTTATGCAACTTAAGAACCAACAGCATGAAAGAACTCAAGGAAGAAGGCTATTTCCCATCAACTTTGGGAGGATGCAGCCTCTGAAGGCACTTGGCTTTTCTTACTCTCATGCTCCAGTCATGCCCGCGGTCCTTGCTTCGGATTGTGTAGTTTTCTCATTTTCTTGTTTCTTAATTAACTCTTTACTTCCTTGCCTACCCCCCCCCCCCCCCCAAAAAAAAATATAGAATAGAAAATGCTAAACTCTTCATCTGGAAACAGGTCAAGTATTATATAAGGCAGATAACGGCATTTATTAAGTTTTACTTTAGCAGAAAAAGAATTGCTAGAGTAATTTTCTGTTTAAAGCTATAGGTGGAAAATTCAATGACATCCTCATTAAATAAAAAAGATCAATGTTAAATAGCCTTTATTGCCACAGTAAGGTCTGCATTTTCTGCATTTTCTGCTTCCCTTTATTCCACAGATAAGCTCCAAACTTCTTCACAGTGTCCTAGTATGACAAGTACTGGTTTCTCAAATACAAAAAATGAAAGATCTAATTGCTAATGGAAACTCATTTGTGAGCACAACCCAGTAAGAGCCTCCAGCAGGCAGATCTCATTTAGAGACTTCTAATGGTTTTGATTCAAAGAATTCCCTGAAGACAGGACTGATTACATCAGGATTCCTGGCTGAAATGGTCAAAGTAATATCCACAGGATATGACAGGAATTATGATGGATATCAAAAGTTCTGCAAGTTGAAGAGCAAAATCAATTTTCTACCTGAGAGTTCTGTTCCATACAAAACCCAGAATATATATCAACAGTGAAAAGTTGATTTCTTCCATGTGGAATAATGAAGATTTACAACCTGCAACTCTACCACAGAAAAGGGAAAAAAATATTTTCTGCATGAAGTTATTCTCTTGAGATAATACATTTGGAAATTTGCATAGGTTACCATGGGAAAAATGTGATCAGCATTCATGGTATATATAAATTTATTGTTGAAAACTCTCTCCTTTCAAATCAATCTCTTTCGGATACCAAAATTGCATCTTTTCAACTTAGCTAAGGTTTGGTACTATGAGAAAAGGTTTCCAATTAATTTATAGAAATAGTTGTGGGAAATAATTCTTTTCCTCATTTTTGAGCCTATATTTACAGAGCTAAACCTAAAAATTTTAAAATATATATATTTAAAATTAAAACCAATTAAAGCCCAAATAATATTTGAAGGTACTCCACCCTCCAAGAGGTGGAGATTAACTCCCCACTTGTAATGTGTGGGCTGAGTAGAGTATCTTCCTTCCAATGAGTACAGTCTGGAAAGAGAGAGCTGGGAGAGTTACAGTAGAGAAACCTAATAAGTACTACCTTGGCCAAGTGGTCAATGTTAACATCATGAGTGTAAGTCATTTGATGTATGTTCTCTTGATATGATGTGATAAAAATGACAAGTTACCACTGTGGTCTTTAAAAATAAACAAAACAAACAAACAAATGAAAAAAAACAAACAATTCCAGTCTAATCATGAGGAAACACCAGACAAATTCCAACTGAGGGACATTCTACACAAAATACCTGTCCTATCAAGATCATCAAAAACAAGAGAAGCCTGGGAAATTGTTACAGCCAAGAGGAGCCCAAGGACACATGACAGCTAAATGTAATGTGCTTTCCTGGGTGGGATCCTGGAACAGAAAAAGAACATTAGATAAAAACTAAGGGAATTTGGGGGAGGAGGGGCAAAATGGCAGCAGAGTAAGGAGCTCCAAGAGTCAGCTCATCCTACAGTGCAGTTAGTAATCAGCCAGAGCTATCTAAATCACCTGTTTGGGGAGCCCAGATGATCAGAAGAGCATCCTGCAACATCCTTGGAAGAATGGAAGGAGGGGACTGCCCATCTGCAGTGAAGATTCGTGAGTAGAGTACTCCAGTGCCCATCCACCACTGGCTGCACAAATCACCTTGGGAGCCATTCCCTGGCTTAAGTTGGAAGCTCCCTTTCCCAAAAATGGAAGAGGAAAAGACAGTCAGGCACTGACTTCAGCTACTGATTAGTAAGTTTGGCTGGCTAAAGTCCAATCCTAAGAACAGCTAAAGTCCAAGTTGGAAAGAGACCAGTAGCCTCCATCCCTGGCATGAGGGAAAGTAGGGCTGATTGAAAATCACAGTGATGGTAGGGACAAGCTTCTTTCCACCCAAGTCAGATTGTTGCCCTGGTCTAGACTCTAGCCCCACTTCCAGCAGGGAGGAAGCTGGGGGGAACTGCACCAGCCTCACTGGGTAATTGTAGTCACTTTCAGCCTGCTTGGATAGATTTTTGGGCACTTATATGGATAGATTCCCGCCCCCTATAGGACAGGAGGGGGGATGGTGTTTCCCCAGTCTCTCCAAGCAACTGCAGACACAGATGAGATTGTTAGACACCTGTGGCTCCATCCTTGCCCCCCACCCCAGTAGGATGGAGGGGGGCAGTATTTCCCCAGCCTCCCCAATCAACTGCAGGTGTCTTCAGCCCTCACAGACTGGAATTTTGGACACCTGTGGCTCCATCCCCATCCCCAATAGGAGGGGGGAGCAGTGTTTCCTAATCCTCCCCAGGCAACTACAGGTGTCTTTGGCCTGCACAGCTTGGATTGTTGGACACCTGTGGCTCCATTCCCACCCCTGATAGGATAGGATGGGTTCAGTGTTTCCTCAGCCTCTCTGGGCAACTGCAGGCCCTTTCAGCCTGCACAGACTAAATTTGTGGGTACTTCTTGGCTCCATCCCCACCCCTGACAGGACAGGAGGGACAGTGCTCCCTCCCTCAGTCTCTCTGGGCTACTACAGCTTCATTCCCCTTGCCCAGACAAGACAGTTGCACACACCTGTGGCTCCATCTCTGCCCCTGGAAGAGGAGGAAGGGGGCTAGTGCTTCATCAGCCTACTTGGGCAACTGTGGTCAATTTTGACCTGCACAGCTTAGTTTGCTGCCTGTACATGCAGCAACATATTTGCCCCAGGCAGGGGAGAAAGGGGCATGGGCCTTCATCCATCTTTCTGGGCAACTACAGATGGTCTTGGCCTGTATAGCTTCGATTACTGCACACAGCTGAGGCTCCATCCTTAACTCTGGCAGGGTAGGAATGTGGAAAAAGCTTCATTGGTTCCTGGGGCAACACAGGTAGCTTCAGCCTCCATGGCTTTACAGCACCAACCACATATTCCACTCCTACTCTGAAACCAATAAAGGAAAAAGGGGAAGAAACAGATGAAAAATTTCAGGTTGGCTAAACACAAGCCACTATAAAGTTCCAAATTAAGTTGAACCAAATATCAAAAAGGGGCTGTAGCACAGAGTCAATCAAATAGAGCACCCTAGACTAAAGAGAGAAACTGAGCCCAGAATAAATACATTTAGGAAATCAGAAGCTGAGACACCAACAAAAAATTACAATCTTACCAAGAAACAGGAAGATATGGTCCAAAGGAACAAACTAAGCCTCCAGATGAAATAAAATAGTTGAGACAACTAATCATAGATGATCAAACAAATGTTCTTAATAAATTCAATGAGATGGCTAAAGACATTAAGGATATTAAGAAGACACTGGGGGAGCACAAAGAAGAATTTGAGAGCACACATAGAAAAATAGCAGACCTTATGGGAATGAAAGGTGCAATAAATGAAATAAAAAATACACTGGAGGCATATAACAACAGATTTGAGGATGCAGAAGAAAGGATCAGTGAGTTTGAAGAAAGGGTCTCCAAAAATGAACATACAAATGAATAAAGAAAAGAATGGAAAAAATTGAACAGTGTCTCAGGGAACTAAATGATGGCAATAAACATGTAAACATTTGTGTCATGGATGTCCCAGAAGGAGAAGAGAAAAGGGGCAGAAGGAATATCTAAGGATATAATGGTAGAGAATTCCCCAACCCTACTGAAAGGCATAGATATCCATGTCCAAGAAGCACAATGTACTCCCACCCAAATAAATTCAAACAGACCTACTCTGAGATACACACTAATCAGAATGTCAAGTGCCAAAGATAGAGAATCCCGAAAGCAGCAAGATAAAAGTGATTCATCACATACACAAGCGATGCCCAATAAGATTAAGTGCTGATTTCTCCTCAGAAACCATGGAGGCCAGAAGGTAGTGGTATGATCTATTTAACACACTGCAAGGGGAAAACTATCAGCTAAGACTCTTATATCCAGCAAGATTGTTTTTCAAAATGAGGGCATGTTTAGAATATTCACAGATAAACAGAAGCTGAGAGAGTTTGTAACCAAGAGACCAGCTTTGTGGGAAATACTAAAGGGAGTGTTATGACCTGAAAAGAAAAGAAAAGAGAGAGCGCCTTGGAAGAGAGTCCAGAAATGAAGATTATATCAGGAAAAGTAACTAAAAGTGTAAAGAGAGGGGTGAAAATATATAACAAATAAAACTCAAAGGTCAAAATGGGTGAAGAACTGCCTTTATAGTAATAACGTTGAATGTTAATGGATGAAACTCCCCAATCAAATGACACAAACTGGCAGAATGGATAAGAAAATATGGGCCATCTATATGCTGCCTACATGAGACTCACCTTTGACCCAAGGATACAAATAGATTGAAAGAGAAAGGCTGGAAATAGATATTCCACGTACATAGTAACCAATAAAAAGCCGGAGTAGCTATACTTATATCAGATGAAACAGACTTTAAAAGCAAAGCTGTTGGACTTCTAGGAAGATGGCATCGAAATATATAGGCAGCACTCACAGAAACAGGGAGGAAGGGCAAAAAGCTATCCGAGGGAGCTGCTTTGGGGATCTGCAGACCAGGAGAGTGCTGTGCATCATCCAGGAGGGAGAGAGACAGAGTCCAAACAAAAGCTATGAGTTACTCACCTCTGTACTGTGAATGGCACACAGACCCACCCTCAAGGCAAACAGCCTCAGTAAAAGCCCTGTCTCACTGCAGCCAACTGAGTGGGAAAGAACATTTCCCTGGGAGGAAGAGGGGTCTGACAGAGGGTGGAGATTGGTTTCTCTTCAGTGAGTTTGGCCAGCTGAGCCCCCTTTGAATCTCAAAAAATACCCCAGCCAGCACTGAAGTGGCCCCAGGGAGAGGGGAGGAGGGATCTGATCAGGCAGGCTGTCACACCCAGCCACCCTGGGAGAGAGAACTAGGTCAGTGAGGAGGTAGGCAGAGACAGGAGCATAACCAGCTTAGGAGAAAAGGAAGCCAGGAGAGGTATCAGGCAAACAGAAACCCAACTTGCCTTATGGAAATGGGGCAGGGAGAGACAGATAAGCCTTCAGAAACCTACTTAACCTGTGGAGTAGGTGTAGATCCATTTAAGAACACCTGCCTCACATATACGAAGTCCCTGGTTCAATTCCCGGTACCTCCTAAGAGAAATAATCTAGAGAGTGACCCACTGATTGCCAGACAGCCAGCTGGCATCTTATGATAGGGGATGTATAGACTGTGATTTTTTTTGTTTTAGGTTTTTCGATCTGTTATTTTTATTTTTATCATTTTTTATTCTTTAATTTATTCACTAAAACTATGTACCTCACGTGTGGAGAGCAGGCTGCAGGGTGATTGACAGATAAGCACTGGCAGCATGAGACAGTTCCTAGGGGCCTAAAAGGGAAGTCTCTTTTTCCTGGTTTGTTGCTGTTGCTGTTGTTGTTGACTTTTCTCTTTGTTTCCTTTTTTTTTTTAATTTTCCTTATTTTTTTTACTTAGTTTCTTTATTTCTTTTCTTTCTTTCATTTTCTCCTCTTCTATTACTTTTCTTTCATTCTACCTTTTCTTGTTTGGTCTTCATTTTGTCTTTTTTTCCCTCATTTTCTTTTCTTCTGCTCTTCTCACCTTTCCAGCCTTTTATTTTATTTTATTTTTTCCTATTTTTTCTTGTTTCATTTTTTTATTCCAACTTTTTTATTCCTACTCCTTTGTATTTTTTATTATTTTTTAAGCTCTTATTACTTATTTATTTTGCTGGCTCTCATTTGGTTCCTTTTCTATTTTATTATTATTATTATTCTCTTCCTTATTTCCTTTACTATGGTCTTAATATTTTTTCAAGGGAACACAGATAACTACAAGGATATAGAATAAGTGGAACCAAGTATCAAAAAGGAATCTTACCACAAAAATAAAATAAAATAAAACCCTAGAGTAGAAAGAGAAGCTAATCATCCAAATAAGCCCATCAAAATAAATAGATGCCTAGACACCAACCAAAAATTACAAGCCATATTAAGAAACAGGAAGACATGGCTCAACCTAATGAACAAACTAAAAAACAGGAGGAGATAAAGAACATGGAACAACTAATCAAGGATGTCCAAACAAATATCATGAATCAGCTTAATGAAGTGAAGGAAGAGATAAAGGATATCAAGAAAACACTGGGGAAATTTACTGAAGAAATCATAAACATACATAAAAAGATAATGGATCTGATGACGATGAATGGCACAATGCAAGCAGATATCTGTAAGCAGATAACAGCAGATTTGAACAGGCAGAGGAAAGAATTGGTGATGTCAAAGATAGAACATCTGAAATCACACAGATAGAAGAACAGATAGATAAAAAGATAGAAAAATCCAGCAGGGACTCAGGGAATTGAATGACAACATGAAACACACAAACATATGCATCATAGGCATCCCAGAGAGAGAAGAGAAGGGAAAGAAGCAAAAAGAGTGTTGGAGGAAATAATAGCTAAAAATTTCCAAACTCTTTTGTGGAACATTGTTGGAGAAGATGCAGAGAGTCAGAGCATAAAGGGTTAAGCATCCAAAAAGCATGCTTGCTGTTAGAGAGCAAATGTCTCCAAGGACACTGCATACTGCAGATATCAGTGGGAGGAGGCAGAGCAGAATGAACTCCCCACACAGATGTTATTGTCTAAGTTCCCAGGAAAGTTTGTCTGGGAACTCACAAACAGGTAGCGTTCTCACACACCAAGCTGAGAAACTAGTGAAGAACTCCCTACTTTTGTTATCAGCTTTGTAGTATAAAAAGTAGCTTCAATCTAAATAAACTTGCCTGCATTCCTCATGGAGTGAGGTCCCCTGATCCCAGTCTTTCTTTGGATCGTTCCTGGCACCGTCTACCTCCACATTGAATTACAACAGAACATGGACATGCATGTCCAGGAAGTGCAGCACACTCTAGACAGTATAAATCCTAACAGGGCTACCCCAAGACATATACTTATCAAGTTGTCCAATACTCAAGACAAAGAGAATACTGAAAGCAGCAAGAGAAAAGAAATCCATCACATACAAGGGAAGCTCGATAAGATTAAATGCTGATTTCATATTTGAAACCATGGAGGCAAGACGGCAGTGGTATGACATAGTTAAGGTGCTAAAAGAAAAAATGCCAGCCAAGAATTCTGAATCCAGCAAAGCTGGCATTCAAAAATGAGGGACAGTTCAAAATATTCACAGATAAAAAGAAATTAAGAGAGTTTGTCAACAAGAAACATGCCCTTCAAGAAATACTAAAGGGAGTTCTGTAGGTTTAAAGAGAAAAACAGGAGAGAGAGGATTGCAGGAGAGTATAGGAAGGAAGATTATAGGTAAGTGTGCAAGTTTGATATTGTTTATAAATTTCAGAAATAGATATTGGATTATGTTTGTAAACTGGTCTGTCCCTCCAGGCATATTAGAGTGGATTGGATTCAGAAGTTTTGCTTTTACTTGATTAAATAATGATTAAGGCTTTGATTTGGTCATGTCAGTAGGACCAAGGGGGTGGGGACTCACAGAAGAACCACACCGCAGAGAAGGGAGGTTGGAATTTTGATATTGGAGCCCTGGAAGTAAGTCCACAGGAGAAGAACACAGAGGAATAGAGATGGCTTCTTAAACACAGCAGAAGCCCCAGAGAGAGAGACAGAACCATTCACCAGATAGTCTACAGCTGGCCTTGTGGAGAGAGCAGAGCAGCTGAGCCCGGAGAGAAATGAGCCCCAGGAAGAGAGGAACCCAGGAAGCCTGAACCCTTGGCAGATGTTGGCAGCCATCTTGTTGCCTGGGGGCTGGGAAGGTCAACAAGCCCAGGAAAACCTTTTTCCCTTTCCCAATAGTTTCTATATTCAAATTTCCATATGACCTTTCCATCCTGCTTAGCCTAATTTGGGCTCCAAGAATATTCATTCACATATATAACTGCATATTTAATTTTTAACAACTTGAAAAGAGCCTTTTTAAGAATTTCATTTGTTAATTTGATATTACCATCCCAGTTCATGAAGATATACACTGAGAAAATTGGCAGACACAAATGGAGAGTTAGACACAAAAACACAACTCACTAAAGTTACTTAAAACTTTCATCCTCTTCCAAAATAAGTTTAACTGTAAAATAACTCTTAAAAGATCTCTTTGAAGGTTATTTCTAATTAATCTGCATTGTGATCATGCAATTTTGCACAAGAATTTCATTCTTTAATTATTGTCTTATAACCATATTGTTCCCAATGCTTTAAAATACAATTTTCCTTTACTTCAGAACTTTGCTTATTTCTCATTTTGACTTTGGCAGACCTTGGATGAAAAACATTAATTCCAGTATATACTCACTGAGGTCATTGAAGCCTCAGGGAAACTTGTTTCGCTCATGAATTGCTGCTTTTAGGAACCTCATCACTCAAGGTGGGAGACCTCCCCCACACCCCAGTCCTTGGAAATAAGAGGATTCCGGTGGCCTCTGGACTGGAAGAGTGGACATTCAACCCCAAGGGTTGAGAATTCCACCAGGCAGCAATTTAGTCCACATTTGGGGTCATGAGAGAAAGTGGGGTTATTGGCATCAGGGGAAGGACAGGAGGCAGGGGTGTTTCAAGTTTGCTTTCCCCTAAGCCATAGGGGTCAGAAGTTGTCATGAAATAACCATAAGCAAAGGCAAGGGGTGAGGCTAGACTTGAAGTAGCCATAAACAAAGGCAAACTCAGTTTATAATTCCATCACAATAGCTGAAGTCTAAGGAGGACATGAAGTTAGTCATAAAATAACCATAATCAAAGGTAAGTTTGGTTTATAATTACCATTACTATAGCAAGCACAAACTAGACCTGAAGTAGCCATGAACAAAAGTAAATTAGTCTAAGATTACCATTACAATAGTTTCTAGGCTAAATCTACCCAGTTAGAGCAATTTCAGATATTTTCCTTCTGCCTTTTCATAATATTAGGTATCTATATAATGATCTTAACTCTTAGTTACAGTTTCCAGTAAGTTTTCACTTTAAAAATGAATTGGGTACTTTTGTTTATTAACTAAGCAACTAACACAATTTTATTAGTAAAAACTTTGCTAAGTTTTTCTGCTTTTTCAGCAGGTAAATTATTTCCACTTGTGATTTCCTTTATATACCAAATTCAATTGCATTATAGTATTCACATTTAAAGACTCATTTTTAGGTTACCTTTCACAGTTATACAATTTGTAGCAAGCAAACCCCAAATCTGATTTACGAGTTCCTAAGCGTGAGCAGACTAACAAAGTTAAAGCAAGCACAGAATAAAACAGGAGAGAATTTTACATACTTAGCTTAGCTTAAGGAAAGACTTGACTTTAGAATCACCTAGATGCAAAGCTCCCAGGGTCTGTCCAAGGCAGAAACTTCATGTAGGACCCTCCAGCTTAATTCCTCCAGGAAAATCCCTGGGCACCTGCTAAGTATGGAGCTAAGGGGTACAGAGTAGCCCTGTCCTTGACAAGATAAAAATTGGGGCTGCATCCCATTAGTTACCTCCCACAATGGGTAAAAGCCTGTGTGGCAGTTTGATATTATTGATGAATTCCAAAAAGAAATACTGATTATGTTTGTAAACTAGACTGTTCCTCTGGGCATGATTAAATTATGACTAGGGCTTTGATTGGGTAACATCAGTAGGATGTTGAGTGCCCGCCCCCTTGTTGGGCGGGAACTCAGAGAGAAAAGACATGGCAGAGAACAGAATTTGGCATTTTGAGATTGGAGCCCTGGAAAGTAAGCACACAGAGAAGCAGATACGTGAGGAAGGAGAGAAGCCTCCATCAGACACTGCAGAGGCCCCGGGAGGAGAGACAAGCTATTCACCTGATAGTCTACAGCTGGCCTTGTGGAGCGAGCAGAGCAGCTGAGCTTGGAGAGAAATGAACCCAGGAAGAGAGGAACCCAGGAAGCCTGAACCCTTGTAGATGTCGGCAGCCATCTTGCTCCAACACATGGCAATAGACTTTGGTGAGGGAAGTAACTTATGCTTTATGGCCTGGTAACTTTAAGCTTCTACCCCAAATAAATACCCTTTATAAAAGCCAACAGATTTCTGGTATTTTGCATCAGCACCGCTTTGGCTAACTAATACCACTGCAGGTTGCCTTTTTCACTGGAAGGATTAGACTGTTACAAGGAAATAGGCAGAGAGCTAGGAAAGCCAGGAACCTTTTAATCTTTTTTTTTTTTAAGATACTTAGACTACATAAATGTTACATAAAAAATACAGGGGATTCCCATATGCCCAGCTCCCCACAACTCCCACATTTTCCCACATTAGCAACATCCTTCATTAGTGTGGAACATTCATTGTAATCGATGAACACATTTTGGAGCATTGCCACCAAGCATGGATTAAAGTTTACCTTTAATCTTAATTGATGGCACATGAGGAGGTTCCTTATTCTACAGGGGAGAAGTTTAGTAAATGGAGTGCATTTCTTCATCCCTTTAAGGTGACATGACCATGTGGTCTCTGGCCCTCAGATCTGTCTGTCCACTTCTTCTCTCTTACACAGGTTTAAATGGAATTCAGGGTCCCATACAGAGGCCATCTTGGCCATACTGTGGCCACATGGTATGACAGGAAAAGATTAGCCTCTTTCTTTTTAGACCATCAGTAGGAAGGTTGTCCCAATTTCTGAGAAGTCACCCCAGTGGGGAGTCTGCTGGAATGCTGGAAGACAATCTTCCCCATTATCCTAGGGGAGGATAAAAAGCGTTCATTAGTCTGGATGGTATCCCACCACTAGACCTGGTTGAACAGATTGCTCACTGACTGATCCAGCATCCTGGAGAGGTCAGGAGCCCTGCTCACTCTCCCTACATTCCAGGTATTGGGAGCTTTAGATTTCTGGGCATCCCCAGATCCTTAGAGGTCTTTGGGAGCATCTGGATCCAGTTCCCAGAACCTAACCCACAAGCCAGGCTTTTTTGCTAAGAAAGGGACTGGCTAGGGATCTTTAAACGCTTTTGCCTACTTTGCAGATGGCTATGAGAGAGTTCACGTCATGGTGACTCCCAGGGTCTGAGTTCCACAGTTAAACCCAACATTAAAAGCCCATTAAAAAAACTAGAGACAAATTGTCCTGTGACTTGCCAGCAAACAGCCTCAGGGACTCCGCAGTCAATCTCAGGACCTTCCCATGGCTGAGAAGGAGCACTACTTAGGGCACTACCAAGAGTGGGACTCATGCCTTGCTAACAAATGCATTTTCAGTTTCTAAGGCATTCTAAAGCATCTCACAGACCCAAAATGAAGACAGCAATAGTTGGAAGATCAAAGGCACTTCTAATTAAAAGGAGTTAAATAGTGGTCTAAGGAAACGATACAACAGGTGAAGCCATTCTGAACTCACAGAGAGGGACTGGTAAACTCCCAGCACACTCCTGCTTGACTTGGACCACATGCCCAGTCAGGTCTCAAAGACAGTTTCACCTGACACCCAGAATTTCCTTGGATCTACACAGTGTGGAGGCCACACCTACCACCTCCAAAGAGGGAGTCAGATGTCTGGGCAGACCAAGTTTATGTCCTGTGGGAGCCTATCCAGGAACTCCCTTTAAAGTGGTAGAGCCAAAAGAGGGCACAGATAGGCCTTAATTAAAACTCACCAGTCTCCAGAAGGGGACGGGGAGGATTACCTGCCTCTAGACCTCCTGGCTGCCGCTCACCAAATGAAGCCAGGGAAGTACTGGATTCCTCTAAGTTCTTGGCTATATCGCTTAGAAGAATTTAAGAACATGCCAGTTTAGTTAAGCCAGTAAAAAGAATTTATTGAGAAATGCGGGAAAAGAACAGAGCTTGCTGAGAAGTGGGAGAGAAGTACAGAAATACGCAACAAGACTTGATGCGGGCTCCTCTAGACAAAGAGAGCCCTCTATATATTTTTTTTTTTT
>JAQZBX010064921.1:0-16401 GCA_029593785.1 Cabassous unicinctus | reverse complement strand
TAAAACATTAATGGTTTGAAATCACAACACCAAAATTTAGTTGAAAAAAAATGAAACTATTTTCTTATGATTCTGCATTTTGGGCAGGATTCAGCTAGGTGCTTCTTCTGCTGGTCTCACTTGGAAACATATTGACAGCTCAAATGGGGTAGATGGTCCAAGATGGCCTCATTCATAAATGTGACAATTGACTTAACTATTTCAGTTCTCTTTCATATGGCCTTGCTCACCAGTCTATTTTGCATGATGGTATCAATATAGTGGATAATTCTAATATTTTGCATAATATTGATAAGACAAAACCCCTTAGAATTCGATTATGAAAAAAAACTGCCAGGAGATAAAATGGTTCTCGGGCAAAATACTGTTGGTTTTTTTGCCACATAAAGGTGAATTTCATTTGCTTAGTCATTTCATGGGTTTATGGAAAAATTCATTCAAAAGTTCAGAACCACAACCCAGGTACTAAACGCTCTGATCCTTTAATCAAGTTAATATTAGTTGCACTATAGTTTTTACTGGGGCTACCACATGTGTAATATTATAGTAGTCTTTAGCCATATGCTACAATTCATCTATTTGTTGGATGAGCCAGACAATTTAATCCAATGGTGATATCATGGGGACTGTATCAGTTTTGTATTATATATGAATTCAAAAAATAGATATCAGATTATGCTTGTAAACTGGCCTATTTGCCCTTTTAGATAGTATTGGATTCAGAGGTGTCACTTTTACTTGATTAAATAATGATTTAGGCTTTGTTTGGGCTATGTTAGGAGGATGTTGAATCCCCATGCCCTTGGTGGGTGTGGACTCACAGAGAAAACCACAGGGCAGAGCAGAGGAGTTTCTTTGAGTTTTGAAGGTGGAGTTTTAAAACTGGAGTCCCATTAAGTAAACATGTAGAGGAGCAGAGCAGCTGAGTCTGGAGAGAATCAAGCCCTAGGGAGAGAGACAGAGCCAATTGTTTGGTTGTCTACAGCTGGCCTTGTGGAGAGAGCAGTGCAGCTGAGCCTGGTTAGAAACCAGCTCCAGGAAGAGAGGAACCAAGTAAGCCTGAACTCTTGGCAGCCATCAAGATGGCTTGGCAGCCATCTTGCTCCAACTTGTGGCAACAGACTTTGGTGCTTTATGCTTTATGGCCTGGTAAATGTAAGCTTCTACCCCAAATAAATAACCTTTTAAAATACCAACTGATTTCTGGTATTCTGCCTCAGCACCCCTTTTGGCTGACTAATACAGGGACCTTGTATCTTTCAAACCAATGATAGCTATTATCTCTGATATCCATGAATTTTCTTCATATTTTCTATCCTTCCTGTGATGTAAGAGTTCTTATTTCAGAAGAAAGAGTAGGAGAGTTCTTCCAGGTCCTAAGTATATTTGTTCCAATTAAACATTTGAGTAATGGGGACATAATCACAGGATAGATACACAGCCACACTGAACCTACTTTGAAACAGTCTTGAACCAAAACTCAATTCCTAATGTGGTCTTAATGAGCCTCCACTCCAACTGGAGTGTTACAATACTATTTGAGGTCCTCTTGTATCAGTGACAAATCAGAAGTTATATTCAATAACCCTAAAAATGTCTCAGTGCCTTCTTCCCCCAATGCACAGTTCCTCTGGTAAATGAACACATTCTCAAGCTTTCTTTCACCCAGGAAGTTCACACATCTTTGTGTTATTTGCTGTAACCCATTATCCTGCCCAAACTCCAAGGATATGAGTATCTATATTATGGGAACAGTAAATGCCAAGTCCTTATTTAATATATTCTACCTTCCCCAGAAATAAATTCTGCCCATCACCCAAGTCTAACACTCTCAATATCTATCCCTAAAATGTTTTCTCCCAGTTCACACAGTTCATATTAGTGAAGACCTACAAATGAACTTTGTAGAGTCTATTGCCTCTCAAATTATGAATTTGTGTTAGGCTGTGATTTGACCATGTTTATTGGCCTGGAGGTAAAGAGGCATGATGTCCTTGATTTTGGGAAGCAAAATCATCAGTCTTGTGAGGCTCCTGTTCCAGGTGATTATATTGTGTAATCTCCACTAAAGGAGATGCTATTCTTATGGAACTAGGGCAAAGAACTATTTAATTTGCCAAAGAGCTGCTGAAGAAAAGTACCAGAAATGGATTGGCTTTTATAATGGAGATTTATTTGAGGAAAAAGTTTACAGTTCCAAAGCCTTGAAAAGTTCAAAATGAGGCACCTTAAGAGGTGCCTTCTCACAAAAATCAGCTGCCACATACAGAAGCAAAATTGCTGCTGATATCTGCCAATGTTTTAGCTCAGCTGAATGCAGCCAGTCAGATTTGTCTCTTTCCAGGCTGCCTCTATCAGTGTTAACTATGCCTCATTCTTCCGGAGTTCAGCTACAAGCTACTGGTAATGTGAATCTTCTATACCTGAACTTCAGCTCTTTGAGCTTCTTGGGGGCTTCTCTCTTCTTGAGCTGCTCCAGAGGTCCATCCTCTAGGGCATCTTTGCTTCAGCAATCTTTTAGACTTCTTTCACATGGCAGAGTCAAAAGTGGTGACTTCCTTTTCCTGTGTCTGTGTGTGTGTCTCTTTCTCTGTCTCCATTTTTATCAGTCCCAGCAAGAGGGCAGAGACTCAACATGAATCATTCCCCACTGACATAGTGTTAACCGCTTCCAGGAAGGGGACTCATGACGGGTGCAAGCAACAAAACACCCGAGAAGAAGTATAATGATCGGTAGCAGGCAGCAGCCATGCCTCAAACAATCGCCTTCCTCAGGCTGCCCTGTTAGTTTTTATTGTCTTATTCTTGGTGTACAATAACATATTGATACAAGAGTAAGCATAACATGTCACTCAAGTTATATAACATGCCAATTAGCTTATATAATATGCTATGTTATTGTTCTTCAACTGTCCCTGCAACTGTCCTCAACCCCAAAATTGTTTAGGGAAGAGTTGTTACTAGCTAGTTCTATCTTTTGGACATAGGCCCAAGAATAACGTGGGAAATGTGGCTGCCTCACTGGCACCAGTAGCCAGCTACCTGCAGCTGGCTGGGGCTGAGGTCATCACCTGAATTGACAATCCTCACACGTAGTCCAATTAAATGTCCATAATTGCTATTAATTAATCTATTTAAATGCCTCTCAAAGGAATTTTAATGCAACAAATGTGTATTGCATCCACAGGTATAGATTAGTTAAAAAACATAATCTTTTTCTTTTCTGGGATTCATAAAATAATTTCAAACTGCCACAAGAACTGACTCTTCTAGCACAAAGATTTAGAGATTTTGGAAATACTAGATCTCAGGCTCTCATGCAAATTTCTCCATTTCATCCAAAGTGTACACAATTCAAAATAATGTAGAAGTTCTAATTTGTAGATTGCATATGCTTTACTAAGTGAATTCATCCTGCAGCTAGCTTGAAAATTAAAAGTTAGTACCAATGACTCAAAAGGAGAAACTTATCTAGTATATATAAAGGCAGAAATTTGGGACAGTTTATTTGGAACTGAATTGGTCAGGGTACCCTGATTTTAATTATTGGCCCTGGCTCTTTACCCCAAAAGAAAGTGCTTGGGACCCATGCAATGCTCCTCAGGTACCAGGTACACAAACTTCTCTAGCACCATGGGCCCCTGGTCCTTGATGGGCAGCATTTTGTTGAAATATTGGCTGCTGGAGCAAATATCCATTATGTCGCTCATATGGTAAGATTTTAAGATTAGAAACAGGTGGCATTTCCTGATGCACATATTCGTTATTTCCCATGATAAAGCTTAGTCATCCTATATGAATTACATAACCAAAATGTTTGAATACAATGTAAATCATTTGAATATTAATCATAATTAGGAATTCAAAGCACAATTATGTGCTAAATTTTAATAAAATATTTACATAGCTTACATTCATAAGAATGAAACTTTTAATGCCAGTTGCTGCACTGCCTTTTATTCTGTAGAAGTGATCCCTCGATTTAACATATTCATTTTTAACTGATTTATTAATCTATAATTTACATACTATACAATTCAACCCTATAAAAGATACAATTCAGTAGTGTTTAGAACATTCACAGGGTTATGAAACCATCACCAAAGCTTATTTTAGTATGAATTTATCATCCCTAAAAGAAACTATACCTATTAGTAGTCACTCCCTATTCCTCTTCACCACCTGAAATGCTAGTTCACTAAAGATTTGACAAAATCATAAACTGAATATAAAAGGAATCATATAATACATGATCTTTTTTGATTGCCTACTGACAATATTCATCCATATTGTGGAATGTATCAGCACTTCATGCCTGTTTATTGCTGAATAATATTTCATGGCATATGTAGATTGCTTCCACATTAGGCTATTATAAATAATACTGTTTTAAATTTTCGTGTATGACTTTTTGCTTAGGCATATATTTTCATGTTTCTTGGGGATACATTTAAGAGGGAAATTGCCAGGTCAAATGATAACTATATATTTTCTTTTTGAGGAGCTATAAGATAGTTATCCAGAATGGCTGAAACATTTTACATTCCCACTAGCAATTTTTGAGCATTCTAATTTTTCTACATCCTCACCAACCCTTTTATTCTCTCTATACATATATTCTAAAATTGTTGTTATTATAGAAATCCTAATAGAAGTAGGATATCCTTGTTACATTGATTTGCATTTCCTAATGACTAATAATGTTGAGTGACTTTTGTTCGCTTTGGCCCATTTTTGCTTTTTTTTTGTTGATGTTGGGAAATGTCTATTCAGATGTTTCATCAGTTTTAAATTGAAATAGCTGTCTTATTATTTATTGGTAAGAATTCCTTATGCATTCTGGAAACATGTTCTCCATATCAGATATATGATTTGCAAATATGTTTTCTCACTCCATGGGTTGGCTGTTAAGTTTCTTGTTGGTATCATTTGCAGTACAACATTTTAATATTGGTGAAGCCCAGATTATCTACTCAATGTCACTGTTAGTACTAACTTTAATAATATATTTAAATATCTTCCATTCATGTAAATGAAATGTTAATGAGAGTTTTTATACTGCCTCGTTTGATCCTGTAGAAATGATCATTAGAGTTGACCAGTATTTTTTGTGTGACTTAGAAATTTAATAATTTTCTTTAGTACAACTTATATTGAGATAAAATTTACAATAAAGTACTGAGCTTTAAAGTGTACAGTTTAACAAGAGGGAGCATATGTCTATTAATCCAGAAAATTAGGACATTCCCATTTTTTATCAAATCCACTCAGATGTAACCACTCTTCTGATTCTTGTAACTCTATTATATTTTCGCCTACTGTAGAACTTCATTTAAATAGAATTAAAGTATTTGCTCATTTCTGTCAATCCTTATTATTTGTAGCTATATATGTTTTCCCATGTTATACTAATTCATACCATATCATTGTGCAAGAAAGGCAAGTTTGATAAATTTTGTCTTTTAAACACAGAATATTGTCCATTTGCACTTAAAATAATTACTAATAGTTCTCAATTTAATTTTGTCTTATTGCAATTTGCTTTTGCTTTGTCCCATATATTATTACTAAATCATTTTTGTACTTTCGCTGTCTTCTCATTCACTAATTATTTATTTATTTACTTATTTTTAAAGCCTCTTTAAATTACATAAATACTACATAAAAAATATCGAGGATTCCCATATGTCTCACTCCCTCCATCTCCCACACCTTCCCACATTAACAACATCCTTCATTAGTTTGGTAAATTAGTTACAATTGATGAACACATATTGAAGCTTTGCCACTAACTGAGGAGTATTGTTAACACTGTAGTTTAAACTCTGTCCGGCACAATTTTGTAGGTTATGACAAAATACAGAATGACCTGTATCCATCTTTGCATTGTCATGCAGAAAAATTAGAGTATTCCAAAAAGGCTCCTATATTACATCTATTCATCCCCCTCTCTCACCTCAGAACCTCTGGTCGCCACTTCCTACACATCAATAATAAAAGTTCTTCAATTGCTATAATAATAATGTCTATAATAGAAAAATAATAAGTCTACTTTAGTCCATTGTTTATTCACTTGCTTGAGGATTTTGGGATGATAATGCCACTCTGTTTCTAACTGAGAGGGGGTTTAGATTCAATGGGGCAGATAGATGGAACTATCTTGCTTGCAGTTACATCCTTTGGATGAGCATTGTCTATAATCATCTCCTTTTTATTTGTCTTGTGGGAGTCCTATGAACTGGAGAGCAGGTGTTGCAACTCTGCTGAGATTCAGGGCTCAACTGGTAAATAAACAGACCAAAAGTTTAAGTTTCTGGAAAATATATTTAACAAGCATAGTGGTAATTATGGGCTCAAATAAAAGGGGCAGGAAAGCCATGTGTAGGGAAATTAAAAATGAGTAAAACTCTGTTGCACTGGGGAGCATAAATTCCAACTGAAAGCCCACTGACAGGGTGCCAAATTACTGAACTTGTCTGCCATGCTTATACTGTCTGTACATCTCTAGACCCCTCTGGAGCCCTGTTATTTGAGGCAATATTTACTGTGGCAGTAAATGAGATCCTGCTTAGATGTGCAAGAGCATAACTACTGGCATGTTATCCAGACTCACTTTGAAATCTCTTAAACATAAATATTCATTTTTATTTATCATTCTCCCTTTTGGTCAAGGTCTTGTCCCAGGTACATTGACAGTTGGCACTTGGTGAAAGTCCTTCAGTGCAAGGGAGGATCATCTCTGGGAGTCATGTCCCATGCTGGGGGGAATGTAGTGCATTTATATGCTGAATTTGGCTTATAGAGAGGCCACATTTGAGAAACAAGGAGGCTTTCAGGAGGAGGTAACTTTAGGCCGTATATATTACTAGCCTAAGTTTCCATTTCACAAGAAAAGTTCACAAGTAGAAACAACAATATCAAGTGCCTGGCATAGTGGTCTGTCTTCCTTCACTATAGGCAAAATTCTTGTACTAAAAGGATTCTTGCCATCCTATTAGAGAATGTAGCAATACTCCCCAGGATGGGAATTCAATATTCTTTCATTTAGTGGGTGGGTATCCATCCACCAAGGCAATGCCCCATGAATATTTGAACATATTACTATGACTTAGAGGCATGCCCCAGATCAACTCATCCCCATGCTTCCCCACATCACTGACACCCCACACCAGTAATCCTCCCCTGACTCTGTTGTGAACTTTCTGTGATCCAAAACCACTCCAAAAAGAAAGTAAAAAAAAAAATAACCAAATAAAAAAATTATAAATAATGTTTTAAAAATTTAAAAATGTGAAATTTTTTTTTTAGACATTGTGCCTTTCATCACTGTAAGATTAGTTGTCTTGTATGTACAGTGACATTTTCTTCTGTATATTCCCCCAGTGTCTTATTTTTTCATTTGCTTTTCAAAGAACCTTTAGGTTACAGAAAAGTCACATAGAGAATATAGGTTATTCCAATATCATAAACACCCTCCCCCTTTCCATTCTCCACTATTAATAGCATGTACATGTAGATGGTACATTTGTTCCAATCGATGTACAAATATTGAAGCGCTGCTAATAACCATGGTCCATAGTTTACATTATGTTTTATATTTTGGACAACACACTTTTATAGGATTTGACAAAATGTAAATGGCCTGAATTTATTACTGCAAGATCAAGCAGAACAATTCAAATGCCTTAAAAATACTCTATATTCCATATATTTAATTCTTCCCTCCCCCTCCTCTCAAAACCTATCGTAACAGCTACATTTCAATTTTTGAAGAATAAGATTCATAGTTACTTGCAATAATATTGAGGGCTTTGCATTTTGTTTTTTTGTTTTTTTTGTTACTGTTTTGTTTTATACTTTTTAGGTACTGCCCATATTCTCGAGGGATTATTGTCCCTATAATTGGGAACATAGCAGGACACCCTGAGGATGTGAGTTTAAAATTTCTTCTTTATTGTGTGGGTCTCCACCCACTGAGATGACACACTATGATAAGATGAACATTTAGATATTCCATAGCAGCCTGCTCCAGATGAATCCTATCCCATATAAACCCTACACCCAACACCATACTCCAGTAACCCTCCCCTGCCATATTTGATGAATGAATATTTCCAAAATTGTAGGTTTAACCATAGACCTGCACATCCACAGAGTTCACCTGCTCCTTCCCCACATCATCCTCCCAGGTCCATGTTTTATTCAACCGAACCCCAGACATACTATGATCCCTCACAGATTAGCACTCCCATAAATGTGAGGACCTATATCATAAATATCAGTTCTGTTCTTTCGGTCAGTATGTCTATTCTTTTGCCAATACCATGCAGCTTTGATCACAATGGCTTTGTAGTGTGTTTTAAAGACAGGTAATGTGCTTCCTCCAATTTCTTTTTTCTTTTGTAATATCTCTTTGGCTATTTCAGGCCCATTGCCCTTCCAAATAAATTTTATAGTTAGCTTTTCCAATTCTGTAAACAATGCTGTGGTAATTTTTATTGTGATGGCATTAAATCTATAAATAAATTTGGGTAGGAAATAAGTGCAGAAAAGACATTTCACAGGATACATCATCCATTCTTGATAAAAAAAATTCAAAAGATATGAATAGATGTAAACTTTTTCAAAATGATACAGTGCATGTATTGAAAACTCACAGCTAACATCATATTCAATAGTGAATAGATAATGGATTTCCCTCTAAGATCTGGAACAAGACAAGGATGCCAAATGTCACTGATCTTATTTTACATTGTGCTCAAGCACTCAGGCAAGAAAAAGATATAAAAAACATCCATATTGGAAAGGAAGAAGTAAACTTTCACTATTTACAATTGACATGAACCTATACATAGAAAGCCCTGAGAAATCTAAACACAGCTTCTAGAGCTGAAAAATGAGTTCTGTAATGTGGCAGGATATAAGACCAACATGCCAAATTCTGTAGCATTTGTGTACACCAATAATGAGCAATCTGATGAGGAAATCAAGAAAAAATCAATTTACTTTAGCAATTAAAAAATCAAACAATTTAAGAATATCTTAACTACAGATGTAAAGGACTTGTACACAGATAAACTATACAATATTGTTAAAGGAAATCAAAGAAGACCTAAATTATTAGAATGCTCCCAGTTAATGGATTGAAAGTCTAAACATCATTAGCTGCCTACCCAAATTGATTTGCAGATTTAACACAATCCAAATAAAAATTACTAACAGCATTTTCTGTTCCTTAATTTGAAAACCTAACTATGAAGTTTAATTGAGAATTTAATTTTTTTGTTATAGGTGTTTTTTTAATGTATTTTTTTAATCCTTTTTTTCCCCTTTATCATATTTGCTAAAATTGGGTACATCAGCTGCAGAGGGCACCTGCAGGGTGATTAACTAATGAGCACCATCAGCTTGAGAATTTCTCTAGGGCCCTAAGAGGGAAGACTGTTTTTCCTGGATTGTTTTGTTGATGTTGTTTTGTTTCTTGTTTGTTGTCTTTTCCCTATGTTTGCTTCCTTTATTTCTTTTACTTTATTTTTTTGCCTGCTTTATTTTTTTTCTTTCCTTTATTTCACTATTTTCTGTTGGTTTTCTTTTATTCTGCCACTACTTGTTTGTCTTCATGTTTGGTTTATTCTCACCTTCTATTTTGTTCTCTTTTTTTTCTCCTCTCACATTTCCAGCCTTCTAATTCATTTTATTTTTCCTCTGTTTTATTTCTTGTTTCACCTTTTTTAAATTTCATCTTTTAAATTCTTATTCCTTTGTATATTTCATGATTTTTTACTCATATTACTTTTTCATTTTCCTAGATTTTGTACACTTCCTCTTCTATCTTTCATTATTATTTTTATTATTGCTATTACACATTTTTCACTTCTTATTTATTTCCTTTTATGTAGTCCTAATATTTTTTTCCCTAGGGAACAAAGTCAACTGTAAAGACATAGAATAAGAGGAATCAAATATCAAAAAGGGACCTTGCCACACTCAAAAATCCCCAAAACTTAAACCCTAGAATAGAAAGATTAGCAAACAAAATGAATATGCCCATCAAGATAAACAGATGCCTAGATAATAAAAAAAAATTATAGGCCATACTAAGAAACAGGAAGTCATGGCCCACTGTAATGAACAAACTGAAAAAGTGGAGGATATACGGAATTCAAAACAAATAACCATGGATGTCCCAACAAATCTCATGGATCATGAATCAACATAATGAAGTGAAGAAATATATAAAGGATCTTAAGAAAACACTGTAGGAACACACTGAAGAAATTTTAACCCTACATGAAAAGATAACAGATTTTATGGTGATGAATAGCACAATGCAGGAAATAAAATATACACTTGCTCCAACATGTGACAATGGACTTTGGTGAGGGAAGAAACTTATGCTTTATGGCCTGGTAACTGTGGACTTCTACCCCAAATAAATACCCTTTATAAACACCAATAAATTAATTTTATTTTGCATCAGCACCCTTTTGGCTGACTAACACAGATGGCAACATCACCCTAATAACAAAGCCACATAAAGACACCACTAAAAAGGAAATCAGCAGAGTAATCTCTCTGATGAATATGGATGCTAAAATTCTCAGCAAAATAATTGCAAATCATATTTAACAGCACATCAAATGAATTATACACCACAATCAAGTGGGGTTTATGGCTGATATGCAAGGATGTTTTGACATAAGAAAATCAATGAATGTAATATACCTCATTAAGAGATTGGAAGAAAAAAATCACATGATCATCTCAATTGATGCAGAAAAAGCATTTGACAAAATGTAACACACTTTCCTGATAAAAACACCTCAAAAGATAGGAATAAAAGTAAACATCTTCAACATGATAAAGGGTATACATGAAAAACTCACATCTAACATCATATATATGGTGAAATGCTAAAAGCTTTCCATCTAAATTCTGGAGCAAGAAAAGATGCCAACTGCCACTGCTCTTATTTTACCCCGTGTTAGAAGAATTTGCTCAAGCACTCAGGAAGACAAAGATATAAATGACATTAAAATTGGAAAAGAATAAGCAAATTTTCACTATTTGCAAATGACATGATCCTCTACATAGAAAGCACAGAGAAATCTACAACAAAGCTTCAAGAGCTGAAAAAATGGGTTCAGTAAAGTGGCAGGATATCAGATCAACATGTAAAATTCAGTAGCATTTCTGTACAAAAATAATGAGCAATCTGAGGAGGAAATCAAGAAAATCCCTTTACAAAGGCAAATAAAAGAATAAAAAATATAACTAAAGATATAATGGACATCTATGCAGAAAACTACACAACATTTTTGGGAAATCTAAGGATAGGAAGACTGAAGCTCATTAACATGCCTATCCTACAGAAACTGATTTTCAGATATAATGCAATCCCCCCAAAAATTATCACAGCATTTTTACTGAATTGGAAAAGGTAACTATGAAATTGAGTTGGAAGGACAGGGGCCCTGAATAGACAGTCATATTGAAAAAGAAAAATGAAATCAGAGGAATCACATTACCTGAATTTAAAACATACTACAAAGCTACAGTGGTCAAAACTGCATGATTTTGGCACAATAATAAAATGCTGAAAAATATAACTGAATTGAGAGTTCTCATATCAGTCCCTGCATGTAAAATCAACTGATATTTGTCAAGGCCAGCAAACCCATTCAATTGGGAGAGAATGGTCTCTTCAGCAAATGGTGCTTGGAGAACTGCATACATATAGAAAAGATTCATAGGGGAACACCATCTCACACCTTACAAAAATTATCCCAAGATAGATCAAAGATCTAAATGTAAGACTCAAGACCACAAAGGTCTTGGAAGATAATATAGGGAATCATCTACAAGATCTTGTATTAGGAAATGGTTTTATGAACTTTTCACCCAAAGCACAAGCAATGAAAGAAAATATAGATAATTGAGACCCCTTCAAATTTAAAAACTTTTGCATCTAATAGTAGATTGTCAAGAAAATTAAAAGCCAGCCTATTCAAGGGGAGAAAATATTTGGTCACCATATATCTGATAGGACCTAACACCGAGTGTATATAAAGAAATCCTTCACATAAAAATAAAAGACAAACAACCCATTTAAAAAATGGGCAACTAATTTGAATAGACACTCAATAGACATTCAAGGAAGAAATACAAATGGCTAAAAAACATGAAAAGATGCTCAACATCACTAGTTATTAGAGAAATGAAAATCAAAACTACAATGTGATTTCATCTTACACCCATTAGATGGGCAGCTATTAAAAAACAGAGGACTACAAGTGTTGGAATGGATGTGGAGGAATGGGAACATTTTTCCATTGCTAGTGGGAATATAGAATGGTGCAAACATTTTATAGGAGAGTCTGGCTGTTCCTCAGGATGCTAAGTATAAAACTCACATATGATAGTGCAAACTCAATACGGGCTATATTCCCAGAAAAAGTGAAAGCAGGGATATGGATAAATATATGTTTATAGTGGCATTATTCACTATTGCCAAAAGATGGAAACAACCCAAATGTCCATCAACAGACGAATGGATAAGCAAACTCTGGGAGATACACACAATGGAATATTACTCATCTGTAAGAAGGAATTCAGTATTAACACATGGAATAACATGGAGGAACCTTGTACACCTTGTGTTGAATTAAGCAAGCTAGGCACTGAAGTACAAATATTATATGACCTCACTGATATGAATAAAGCAAAGTAAGCAGAGTCACAGAGCTAGAGACTGAAAGGTTTACAGGAGACAGAAAGGGAGTAGAGGATTTTGATCCATTCCTCATATAAGCAAAATCTATGATAAGATGGAAGAGTTGGGCAGTGGATGGGCATGTCAGTGGTGCAGTGTTGCTATTGGATTTTGTGTGGATGGTCTGTGAGGGGCGCAATGTGGGGTTGGGCAGGTTGCACTCTCCATGGAACTGGGGGGTGATTCAGGATAGGAAGCAGATGAACTCTGGTTATTTGCAGGTATGTATTGATTTTTTTAACAATTGTTAATATTTAATAAAAAATACATACACAATGTTTAACAAAACACCCCATGCTCTTTCTAGTACAAAGAGCAGTTGCTTTTGACTGTCATAATAATTTAAGAAGATAGTCCCTCCAGAATAAAAATTAACTTTTGGGGAAATGGCCATAAAGATGGATTATTGTCAGTTATTAACTTTGCCCTTTCCTGGGCCACCACTCTTTACTCTCTTGTGCTATGTACCAAAAGGTTGTTCCAGAAATGCTGGCTGAACTAGTATGCTCTAGGCCCTCATTCTGCATCACTATTACTCAGCCGCATTGGTCTTCTTTTATAATTATTATTATTTGTAACCATTTGGTAATTTGATGTAATTATGAATTTCAAAAATATAATTGGATCCTGCTTGTAAACTGATCTGTTAATCTGGGCATGATTAAGTTAGGATTAGTGCGTTTGACTGGGCCACGTCAGTAGGGTATTGAGCACCACTGCTTGGTGGGTGGGGGAATTGAATATAAAAGGCAAGGCAATGGACAGAGGGAGCAGTTTTTTGAGAAGCAGTTTTGATGTTGGAGAGAAGGTCCCAGGAGAAGAGAAGTAAGCCGTTCACCAGATAGTCTACAGCTGACCTTGTGGAGGAACCAGAGGAGCTAAGCCAGGAGAGAAAAAACACAGCCCCGGGAAGAGAGGAACCCAAGAAGCCTGAACCCTGGCAAATGTAGGCAGCTGTTTTACTCCAATGGACTTTGGTAAGAGAAGAAATTTAATGCTTTATGGCCTGGTATCTGTGGACTTCTACCCCAAACAAATACCCTTTATAAAGACCAACCCATTTTTGGTATTTCACATTAGCACCCCTTGGGCTGAATAACACATTATTTTTGAAAAGATACTTAAATTACATAAAAGTTACACAAAAGATGTAGGTATTCACATATGCACCACTCCCGAAACCTCACACACCCTCCCACATGAACATCCTTTATTAGTATGGCACATTCATTGCAATTGATAACTCCATCCTGGGGCTTTGCCATTAAACATGGATCATAGTTCACACTGTAGTCCACACTTTCTTCCACACAGTTCTGCATGTTTTGTGATGATATAAAATGGCCTATGTCTGTCATTTCAATGTCAGTCAGGATGATTCCCAGGTACCAAAAAAGCCCCCATATTAGTTCCCTGGGACAGCCGTTGTTCATCACCATCTCCATGTCAATTGTCCTGGGTGAGTTCAATGAGCTGTAGAGTAAGTGTTGCAACTCCACCAAGGTTCCAGTTGTAGCTGACACATGAACTGTCCAAAGACTTGAGTCTCTGGATGTACACCTACAAACTCCAGCACCAAATATAGGTTTAAATAGAAGGGACAGATGAGCCACATGTAGGGAAGACATAATTGAGTCCAACTCTGTCACTCTTAGAAACACAAACTCCAAAGTAAGGCTCAATGGCAAGGCACCAGGCTCTGGAGCCAGAAAGGGAGTAGAGAGTATTAATAACTTTTTATATGTGGATGGTACCTTTTTTATGACTAATAAGCAAATAGTGAAACACAGCTACTAAACATGGTCAATGACCATAGGATCTGGGTGTGTCTGGAGCCATCAGGAGCTCCACTATTTGGGGTAGTATCCACTTTGGTAGTCTATGAGATCCTGCTGGGATGTGCATAAGCATTTCCTCTGGGATAACCTCCCGACACCGTTTCAAGTATCTTAGTCATATAAACTCATATGTCTTTAACTTTTTCCCCTTTTATTCAGGATCCTTTTCCAGTTGTATTGTAAGTTGGTGCTTGATAGCAATCCCTTGGTGGTAGGAAAGCTCATCCCTGGGAATCATGTCCCACACTAGGGGAAAGCAAATGCATTCATATGCTGAGTTTGGCTTAGATAGAGGCCTCATGTGAGCAACAAGGAGTCTCTCAGGAGGTAAATCTTAGGCACCCCATAACAGTAGGCTAAGTTTCAATTTCTAGAGCAAAGGCTCATAAGCCTAGTTGTCAATATCAAGAGCCCATCAGTGGATCATCCTCCTTCACCCATCACTGCCCCTGAACTTGGAGGACTGTTGCTGCTCCTATAGAGAATGTTGCAGAGCCCTCCAGGATGGGAATTCAGTATTCACTCCGTTATTGTGTGAGTCTTTAACCACTCTGACAATTTCCTGTGATCATTTGAATATTTTTATATATACCTTATATGTGTGCTCAGGTGAACTTCCTCACATGCATTCTCCATCCCTGACACCCCACAATAAGGACCTTCCCCTGCCCCAGTTGTAACCTTTTGTGTTGCAAAGATTCTTCAAAGATGAAGCCATGACAATAGATGAATAAAATTAATAGGAAAGTGAAATAAAAATAAGTTTAAATATTAGAAATAAAATACAAAAAAAATAAAAATAAAGTAAAAGTAAAAGATTTAGATATTTAAAATAATGAAAAATATTTTTTTAAAAATTTTGTTTGACATTTTGCTTTTTATCACTGCATTACATGGTGTCCTGTATGTACCATGCAACCTTTTCCCACTCATTCTCCAGTGTCTCAATATTTTTCATTTCGTTTTCAAAGAAGTTTTATATCACAACGAAGTCACACACAGAATACAGGAGATTCTCCTTTCCCCAAAATCCTCCCCCTTTCCTCCTTGCATATTAATACCTTTTTATATGTGGATGGTACCTTTGTTATAACTGATGTACAAATAGTGAAACATAGCTACTAAACTTGGTCAATGGTTATCACTCTGGTTTACAGTTTAGACCATACCCTTTTATAAATTTTGATGATATTTACCATGTCTAAGTTCATCACTGTTAAATCATGCAGTATATTTCCACTGACCACTAAATACCCCCTGTTTGGTCTATTCTATTCCTTCTTCCCCCTCCCCCCAGTGCCCACAGAGACCCCCTGGCTTGACTTGTTGGATGACAAGATTCATAGTCACATGTAACAAGTCTGAGGTCTTGACACACTGATTTGTCTTCCCTTATTAAGAATGACCCATGATTTCGAGAGACTCCCACCTGTCTATTTATGAACAAATGGGTCCTTCCAAGGATGGGAGTCCAACGCCTTCCCTCTCAGGATGTGAGTCTCACCACTCATACAGCACATTATGACAACATGATCACTCACACACTCCCTAGAGGCTTGCTCCAGGTGTGACCTGTCCTGAATGTGGTTTTAACTACAATCCTGGGAACATTCTTTTGGCCAATAAGGCTGGGGAGGGTTACTGGTTTAGGGAATTGGATGTGGGGGGCATGTGGGACAGGGCACACCTGGGGCAAGGTTCTAGAGAGTATGTGAGTGTTCATCCTCTCACATTGTGGTGAATCAGTGGCTGGAGATCCACACAATGAATGGGAAAGTGTTGGACTCCCAT
>JAQZBX010064920.1:0-16404 GCA_029593785.1 Cabassous unicinctus | reverse complement strand
GTCATTCAGAGTGGTGTTAAACATTACCAGTCCTGCCTCTAATTATGTTTCAGGACCCATGTGTTCTGCCTATAAGGTATACCATACCATATACAGTGGTAATTGATTCATGTTATGTTAGATCCTATTTCAAGAAACTAGCATCTCTGTAAACCCTCAGAGAATGGGGATGGCTGAGGTCAGTTTTTTATGTTATGTGTAAATTTTTCAGGTAATGAGACACAAACACAGATAACAGACAGCAGAGAATGCATGGAAGGATAGCTGATTAGATCAAAATGCCTGGAGGGGAAGAGGGTAAAATGAGAGTGGTGCAGGCCTCAGAGCTTACCTAACCTAGTCTCCCATGAGGGTCAGTGCAGGTGGGGTTAGAAGGAATACATGTGGGTCCCAGGTTCTTACCTTTATTGTGACCAGAAGGAAGGGCTAGGACTTTCCCATGAATACTGGGGATTGACAGTAATAAACTTTATGGTGCAAAATGGAGAAGTGGCAAGTGCCATTTGGAGAAGATGAGGCTAGTTCTTATCATCCAAGCAAAGTGGAGGTACATATCTAGCTAGTAATTTGTGCAGCACAAAGGGCAGAAGTGGCAAAGGACATTCAGATAAGCTAAATTTGGCTCTTAACCAAACCACAGGTAGGAATATGTCTTCCTAGTTGCACTTATGGCCAGGAGAGCACTGAGTGATATGGTAGCTCAAAAGGGAATTTTGACAAAGCTGGCATGATGATGAGGTACCAAAGATAATTTATTTGCTGCCATTATAAGGCCCTTACAGGCATGAAAGGAAAATGCATCCCCAGTATATTTGCCAGTCTCAGCAGTTGTTTTTTATTTTTTTTACAAATCAATTTTATTGATACGTATTTAAAAAGCATATATCCATCCAAAGTGTACAATTAATGGTTTTGGTATAATCACATACTTGTTCATTTATCATTTTAGTCATTTTAGAGCATTTTCATTATTGTAGTAATAATAATAATAAAAAACAAAAAACAACCAAAAAAAAAAATCACTTCTCAATCTCACAATGCTTACCTTACTTACAATACATAGCTGCTATTGTTTCCTTCTCTCCAGTTTATTTGTATTTATATTTTGTAAAAATATTCTTATATATGCAATATCACCCGTATTTCTATTTTACATGAGGTTTCACTATGTTAAACAGTCCCATGTAGCATTTTTCAAATTTCTTTCTAGTAAGATATATGTCCTCAGACTTTCTCTTTCAACAACTGTCATACCCATATAATAGCTCTACTAGTCACAAAGACCATGATGTGCTCTCATTATTTTTATACATTTCCAAAGATTTACACTCAGCATTTTAAGAAATTCTGCAGATTAATCCTCAGCTTTCAATTCTTTACACTCATTCTATTTTCAGATGCTCTGTATTCTATTTATTAATTCCATGAGTATACATAAAATACTTAGTACCAAATAATGCAATCATACAGTATTTGTCTTTTGCTCTGGCTTGCTTCACTCCATATAATGTCCTCCAGGTTCAGCCATGTTATTATATATTTCACGACTTCATTTCTTCTTAGAGCTGCATAAATTTCCATCATGTATATACACCAGAATTTTTTAATCCATTCATCAGTTGATGGACACCTGAGTTGTTTCCAACTTTTGGTAATTGTGAGTAACACTGCTATGAACATCGGTGTGCAGATTCACCATTTGTAATTCTTCTTTGGACAATTGTCTTTTCAAGTCTTTTGCCCATTTTTTAATTGGATAGTTTGTCTTTTTACTGTTGAGGTGTATGATCTCTTTATATATCATGGGTATTAAACCCCTATTAGATATTTTATTGCCAAATATATTCTCCCATTGAGTCATCTGCCCTTTCACCCTTTTAACAAAGTCTTTTGAGGTACAAAAGTGTTTAATTTAGTTTAGGTCCATTTATCGAATTTTTCTTTTGTTGCTCGTGCTTTGGGTGTAAGGTTTAAGAAACTACCACCTACCACAAGATCTTGATGATGTTTTCATACATTTCCTTCTAAGAGGTTTATGGTTGTGGCTTTTATACTTAGGTCTTTGAACCATTTTGAGTTAATTTCTGTATGACGTGTAGGATAAGGTTCCTCTTTCTTTCCTTTAGATATGGTTATCCAATTCTCTCCTCACCATTTGTTGAATAGAGTGTTTAGTCTCAGCTGAATTAGCTTAACAGCCTTGTCAAGAATCACTTGACTGTAGATGTGAGGGTCTATTTCTGAGTTCTTGATTCAGTTCCTTTGGTCAATGTGTCTGTCTTTATGGCAGTCCCATGCTGTTTACACCATTGTAGTTAACTAATATGCTTTATACTCAGGAAGCGAGAGTCCTCAACTTCATTCTTGTTGTAATTCATTGTGGAGTGAGACGGTGCCAGGAATTATCCAAAGAAAGATTGGGATCAGGGGACCTCACTCCATGTGGAATGCAGGCAAGTTTATTTAGGATGAAGCTGCTTTTTATACTACAAAGCTGATAACAAAAGTAGGGCGTCCTTCGCTACTTCCTCTGCTTGGCATGTAAAAGAGCTGCTGGTTCTTGTATTTCTAGATAGTTTTTCTTAGGAATTTATACAATAACTTCTTAGTGGTGGGTTCATTCCACTCTGCTTCCTCCTACTGACGTCTGCAGTATACAGAGTCCTTGGAGACATTTACTAATGTTTCTTTTCCAGCAAGAATGCTTTTTAAATGCTTAACCCTTTATGCTCTGGCTCTCAGCTTCTTTTCCAACACATTCTTCTCTTTTTAAAACATTTTTGGCTATTCAGGGCCCTTTAACATTCCAAACAAATTTGATTATTGACTTTTCCATTTCAGTAAAATAAGGTCTTGCGATTTTAATTGGGATTGCATGGAATCTGTAAGTCAGTTTGGAAGAATTGACATCTTAATGATATTTAGTCTTCCAATCCATGAACATGGACTGTCCTTCCATTTATATAAGTCTTCAGTTTCTTTTAGCAATGTTTTGCAGTTTTCTGAATACAGGTCCTTTATGTTCTTGGTTAAGTTTATTCCTAAATATTTTGATTTTTTTTAGTTGCTATTATAAATGGATTTTTTTTTTACTTCCTCCTCAAAATGCACATCAGTAATGTATAGAAAGGCTATTGACTTTTGCTCATTAATCATTTCCCACCACTTTGCTGAAATCATCTATAAATTCTAGTAGCCTTGTTGTGAATTTCAGGATTTTTTAAAGATCATATCATTAGTGAACAGTGCAAGTTTTATTTCTTCCTTTCCTATTTGTGTGTCTTTTATTTCCTTATCTAGCCTAACTGCTCTAGCTTGACCTTCTAGCACAATATTGAATAACAATGGTGACGGTGGGCATCCTTGTCTTGCTCCTGATCGCAGCAGAAAAACTTTCAGTCTTTCACCATTGAGTAAAATGCTAGCTGTACGGTTTTCATATTAGCACTTTACTATATTGAGAAAGATTCCTTCTCATCCTATCTTTTGGAGTGTTTTTATCAAGAAAGGATGATGTATTTTGTAAAATACTTTTTGTCCTTCAATCAACAGCGTCATGTGATTTTTCTTCGTCATTTTATTGATGTGGTTTATCACCTTATTGATTTTCTTATGTTGAGTCAGCCTTGAATACCTGGGATAATACCCATTTGATCATGGTATCTAATTCTTTTAATGTGCTTTTGGATTCTGTTTTCAAACATTTTGTTCAGGTTTTTTACATCCATATTCATTAAAGATATCAGTCTGTAATTTTCTTTTTTCATAGTATCTTTATCATGTTTTGGTATAAGGGTGATGTTGGCTTCATAGAATGACTTTGGTAGTGATTTTTCTTGTTCAATTTTTGGAAGAGCTTGAGCAAGATTAGTATTAGATCATCTTTGAATAATTGATAGAATTCCCCTGTGAAGCCATCTGGTCTTGACTTTTCATCTTTGGGAGGTTTTGATGACTGTTTCAATCTCTTCACTCATGATTGATTTGTTGAGGTCTTCTGTTTCTTCTAGGACAGTATAGGTGGTTCATCTGTTTCTACGAATCTGTCCATCTCTTCTAAATTGTCTAGATTTTGGCACACAGTTGTTTATAATATCCTTTTAAGATCTTTTTTGTTCCTGGGGGCGGGGTCAGTCTTAATGCCCCTCACTTTTCTGATTTTATTTATTTGTTTCTTCTCTCTTCTTTTCTTTGTCATAGTAGCTAAAGGTTTGTCAAATTTGTTGACCTTCTCAAAGAGCACACTTTTTTTTTCTCTTAAATTTGTTGTTGCTGTTCTTGATTTCATTTGTTTCTCCTCTGATTTTCACTATTTCTTTCTTTCAGCTTGGTTTGGGATTACCTTGCTTCTCTTTTTCTAGTTCCTGCAGGTGTGCAGTTAGATTTTCTATTTTAGCTCTTTCTTCTTTTTTAATGTTTGCATTGAGGGCTATACAATATCCCATATGTTCTCATTTTCAGTTGTCTCAAGATATTTACTGAATTTTCTTGCATTTTTTTTTAATGCACTGATTATTTAAGAGTGTGTTATTTAATCTCCATATATTTATGGATTTCCCTTTTTCATCCATTATTTATTTCCAGCTTTATTCCATTATGATCAGAGAAAATGTTTTGTATAACTTTAATCTTTTTAAATTTATTGAGACTTGTCTTGTGAAGACTTTAAAGGACAAAGTCTTCATTTTTTAAGGAAAGTTTTGCTGGATACAGAATTTTGGGCTGGCAGTTTTTCTCTTTAAGTACCTTAAATACATTGTACCACTTTCTTCATGCCTTCGTGGTTTCTGATGCAAGGTTAACACTTAATCTTATTGAGGTTTGCCTGTATGTGATGCTTTGCTTTTCTCTTCCTGCTTTCTGAATGCTTAATATGTCTGATATTATTAATTCTGAATAGTAGGTGTTTGGGTTAGATCTATTCAGATTTATTTTGTTGGGGTATGTTGTCCTTTTTGGATATTGATATTTATGTCTTTCATAAGGATTGGAAAGTTTTCAGTAATTATTTCTTCAAATATTGTTTCTTCCCTTTTTCCATTCTCTTCTCATTCTGAGTTCCAATAATGTGCATGTTTGTGTGTTTCTCCTTGTCATTCAATTACTTGAGACTCTGTTCCATTTTTTGCATTCTTTTCTCTTTCTAGTCTCCTGTCTTTTCCAGTTCAGATGTTCTATATTCCAAATCACTAATTCTGTCTTTGAGCAATTTGATTCTGCTCTTTTAGCCACTACGGTATTCTAATCTCATCCATCATGCCTTTCTTTCACATAAGATCTGTTACTTTTTTTTTAAGGCTTTCAAATTGTTCTTTTTGCTTACCCAGGATCTTCTTAATATCCTTTAGCTCTTTAATCATATTTTCTTTCAATTCTTTGAGTTGATTTAGGATAGATGTGTGATGATCATTGATTAATGGTCTTCAATCATGTATCTCTTCATGATATTTGGTTTGTCCCTTTGGCTGGACCTTCTTGTCCTGTTTCCTAGAATGGCTTGTAATTTTTTCTAATGTTTAGAAATCTGAATATGTTGGCGAATTTACTCTGAGAGACAATTGCTCTCTCTTGCCTATTGTGTTTTTTTCACAGTTCTTCTTTGATATTTGGTTCAACTTATTCTAAGTCTTTAAAATTGTCCAGTTTACAATATGAAAATTGGCCAGGGACTCACTAATGGGGTGTAGATTTTCTCCCAGTAATTAGGGTACAGAGAAAATCAAAAGCAGTTTTTGTCCATGCAATTTCCAGACAAGTTAGAAGATTGTGCTCATCAGTGCACTTATCCACAGACGTGTTTCAATATCCATTTTCTCATGCTTTTGTCTGGCGAGAGCCGAGATTCAAAGCAGGCTCTGCTAGACAAATTCAATGAAGAAAAGCCCCCCAACTCCCTCTCCCTTTCCTCCTATAACAGCTGTCAGGGAGAAAGATGTCTGTTCCCCTCTCAGTCAGATGCAGAGGGTCAAGGGATTTACCCCAGCTTAATACCTTTGTGGTGGGAGAGGGGAAAACTTCCTAGCCACTGCAGCAGTTTGGTAACTAGCATTTATCATTTCAGGTTCTTCGTCTCTCTGTCTATCACTCTTCTGGGAGTTTTGTAGCACTTTCCTGGTCTGAAGACCCTTAAAGCAGGTCCCTTGGACAGCTTTGGCTCTATCTCCATTCTCTTTGTGAGAGAGTTGAGCCCTGCTTGCTTATTCTGATGCATCTTTCCACAATTCTGCAGTCTAAGTCTTTGTACTCAGTATTTGTATTCTGCCCCACATACAACAGGGATCACTTAAAATCACCACTGGGCAAGGTAATCTCTTCTGTTTGATGATGGAGTGCTTCTATGTACACACAACTTCATGACTTGGTTGGTCAGACACCACCCAGTCGGGTAGCTAAGGTCACATGGTAACTTTGTGGCCCATGGTCAAGCATTTATTCTCTACTATGACCAAGTAGCAAGTCAAACCCAATTACTTATAAGGATAGAAGTTATTCACTGAGGAGGGATGAGTGGACTTTGCCAAATCCTAAGTGTCTGTATTTGTGAATCACCAAAGTCTCCGAACACTATTCTTGTGCTCCACTATCACTAATACAGCATCACATCTTGAGTATCATATGGCCGAAATGGCAAACCAGCTTGCAAGTCAGCGTGGGCCTGTTCCAGAGTCTTCTCCTATTGGAGAAGCTAGAAAGTTTTCAGGTCACATAATATATGAGTTGATGTGGCATGTGAAAAGATTAATCCTGTCTCACCAGATGATTCTGCAATGAATTGCCCTGAGGCAATTGGCTTGCAGGACACTTCTGATACTACTCCTTACCCACCTCCATCACCCCTCTTTTCTTCCTGACCTATAAATAAAGTCACAATAAGCCACCAAAGGTGAAGTCCAAAGTGTGACCCATGAAGAAATATGCTATAATCCAAAAATACTGTAAGAGTTTCCAATTTATATAGACAGAAATCAGAGAAATCTGTGTGGGAATGGATACTAAAGGTGTGGGATAGTGGTGGAAGGAATATAAAGTTAGATCAGGCTGAATTTATTGATCTGGAGCCACTAAGCAGAGATTTTGTATTCATTGTTTTAGATTGAGCATTTAAAGGGGGCTCAAACAGGCTGAAACATACACCAAAAATGCATGACATTGGCCGAGGTCAAGATGCCAGAATTATCATTGGTATACTGTTAATGAATAGAACCAAAAGTTTAGAGGGTTTGGAATGTTAGAATGAATTTATTCTCTAAGACCTGCCCACCCAACCAAGAAATTTCAAGAGGATATACCTTTTACCAGGACTGTGAGGAATTAATTTGTGAGACTAATTCCATCTGCCCTGAAGAGCTCTATAGTTCTACTTCTCTGTAGAGCAGATATTACTGTGGGAACTGCTGTCATGGTACTAGGGTTATTAAACACTATGTAAATGATTGAACCCCGGCCAGCAGAAGCCAAGTGGCAATACTTAGTCACCAAAGACATGTTGAGTGTGGTTACTACAATTGAAAGAGACTCAAAGCAGCAATTGAAATATTCTGAGTAGCACAGAATTATGGTATTGGTTAATAGATCATGGTACCTAGAAGTAAAATAGAAGCTCAGACTAAAATTCCTACTTGATCTGTATAAGCAGAAGAGTTCTAAATCGACTGAACAAAAGTGCAACTTGAATTACAAGAAACAGAGATTCATAGCCCCTTAATCCATTTCTAAACTTGAGACTGTTTACAGACCCAGAACCCCTTGAAAGAGATGAATGTTCGGTCCCCATGACGAAGGACCCTATTACACTGCCAAAAAGTTATACTGTTAATCTTCCTTCCAGCCTTCCCCAAAGAGATTTACATCCTTTCAACAGAGTAAATGTTCACTGGGAATAAGAAAATGATTGGACATTTTGGGGATTCTTAGACATTGGCTCAGAGGTGACATTACTTCCAGGAGACCCAAAATGTCACTGTGGTCCACAAATCTGAGAAAGGGCCTATGAAGGACAGATGATCAATGGTATTTTAGCTGAGGTTCATCTCACAATGGTTCCAGTGGATCCCCAGACCCATTCTGTGGTTATTTCCCCAGTTCTAGAATACATAATTGGAATAGACATACTCAGTAACTGGCAGAATCCCCAGAGTGGATCCCTGGCTTATGGAGTCAGGGCTATCATGATAGGAAATGTCAAGTGGAAGCCACTAGAATTGCCCTACCTAGTAGAGACCTCCCCTCCCCATGGCTGACTTGGCTACAGCTACTGCTGAATGCAGTCTGCCAGGAGCAGAGACCCACACTCAGCCCCCAATATGACACCATTTCCCGAGGTGATCAGCCTGTTCCCTAGTTGCAGATTCATTACATTGAATCACTTCCATCATGGAAGAGGCAAAAATTTTTTTCTAATAGACACATACTCCAGATATGGTTTTGCTTTCCCTGCACACAATGCTTCTTCCAAAACTACTACTATCTCTGGACATATTGAATGTCTTACCCACCACCATGGTATTCCTCACACCATTGCTTCTGATCAAGGAACCCACTTCACAGTTAATAATCTGTAGGAATGGGTATATGCTCATGGAATTCATTAGTCTTCCCTTTTCCCCCATCATCATGAAACAGCTGTATTGACAGAACAGTGGAATGGCCTCTTGAAGACTCAATTATGGTTCCAACTATGTGACAATACCATGCACAGCTGGGGCAATGTTCTCTAGGAGGCCATGTAGGCTCTAAATCAGCACACTCTATAGTGCTATTTCTCCCATAGCCAGGATTCATGGGTCCAAGAATCAAGGGGTGGAAATGAGAGTGGCAAAACTCAATATTATCATCAGTTGTCCACTACGAAAATTTTTGCTTCCTGTCCCTGAAACCTTAAGCTTTGCTGGTTTACAGATCTTAGTTCCAAAGGAAGGAATGCTTCAACTAGGGAACACAACAACTTCCATTGAACTGGAAGTTGACTGCCACTGGGCCACTTTGGGCTCTTCATGTCTCTAAGTCAACAGGCAAAGAAGGGAATTACTGTGCTGGCTGGGATTTTTGACCCTGATTATAAAGGGGAAATAGGACTGTAACTACACACAGTGGAGGTAAAGAAGAGTTTGCCTGGAATACAGGAGATCTCCTAGGGGAATCTCTTAGTACTACCATGACCTCTGATAAAGTCCATGGAAAACTGCAGCAACCCAGTCCAGACAATTCTAATAATGGCCCAGAACCTTCAGGAATGAAGATTTGGGTCACCCCAAAAGCTAAAGAACCACTGTCAGCTGAGGTGCTTTCTGATTGTAAAGGGAACATAGAATGGGTCATGGAAAAAAGTTAGTTGTAAATATGAACTTTGAAAATGTGACCAGTTACAAAAATGAGGAGTCTAATGGTCGTGAATATTTCTTCCTTGTATTTTATGAGTATGTTTGTATATGTACAAAAAACAAATATCTTTGTTTTCTTCCCTATTATTTCCCCTTATTATATGACATAAGTTTTATTAGTTTCATGTTGTAGTATTTAAGGATGTCAAATTTAAGAGTGTTACCTAAGGGCTTGCACCCTATTCTGGAGAGATTTAGTGCATTTCCAGTTGTATGCAAGACAGTTAGGTATTGCTAGGTGAAAAAATATATATGTTTGTTATTGTTTTATTTTGACATTAATTATGATTTCAGGGGATGTGTATGGCTGCCAGGTTGACAAGTGTTAGACTGTGATGCTTAAGCTAAAGTGTTATCTTGGCCTGGTAATGTTGCACAGTTTTTTGGTCAAGCAACCACTCAGTTAATTGTAATAAAAGGGCATTTCATGGGCTTTAATCATCAGTGAGCTGATTGCATATATGGCTGATTCAGAAAGAGAATTTCCATCTCTACTTCAAACAGCCAATGTCTCCTGGGGAACTCATCAAGTACATTCATCAAAGCCCTGGTTGCAGCCTGCCCTACAGAATTTTGACATGGGTATCCTCACAGTCACATGAGACAATTTTATAAACTCTCATATTGTTTATAGATATCTCCTGTCAGTTCTGTTTCCCTAGAGATCCTGGAATAATACAGGGCTCACTCAAGAAATTCAGCATGATATAGCTTTACTCTACCTTGTTTCTACTGTCTTAAGATACATTCCCCCCACATCAGCCTGAATATATACAAAATTTTTACAGTTCTGTAATTTTATTATTTTCATAATTTATTCAAGGCTTAATGTTCTCAGGGTGCAGGATGGGGTCTTCCCGGCTGTCCCGGGAGATTAGTAACTCACATTTGTTGTTTCTGGTAATTCTTCTCTCTGTTTCTTGGCCTCATGGGGGTTGCACAGCACTGTCCTGGTCTGCTCATCCCAAAGCAGGTCCCTTGGACAATTTTTTGTCCTTTGTTATTTTTGTGAGAGAATTGAGTTCTGCCTGTCTAATCTGAAGCCATCTTCCCAGAACTCTAATAAGATTTTTTTAAAAACTAGATTCTATGGTTTCATAACCAGATTGAGAACTAGACACAACAGAATGACCAGGTCAGGATTAAAGTAGCGAAATGTATTATCCATTTTTAATTGATTTTTAAAAAAATATTTTGCTATAGAAATGAATTAAAGAAATGTAGTTACTGAATCCTACTCCTCGATATTTTGGGGTAGTTTTGGTAAATTTTGGTAAAATAATGATCATGAATACTCATGATCATGAATACTCTTTCACTGTCTTTGTTTTGCCTGAACAAAATGCCCTTAAGCAGAATTCACTGCCTTCTCCACTACCTACGCATTGTAATACGTTACTTGGAGCACTGCTTACACCCAAAAGGCAAGGCTTTACTTCCTCTCTAAGAAGTATGAGGTACTGGGAAAGAGCAGATTTTTTGCCTGGCATTTTATGAGAAGGGAGAGATAGAGTTTAAAACTACCACCCTTTGAGATGATGTGGGATTATGGAAGAGGAAAGATGGAGCTCTCTCCAAATAACTCAACAACTTCTTAATGATTCTCGCAGTCATCATTTTTACTTCTGTAATCCCTACACCAGTGAATTTATCTTATTAATCAAGCAGTAGAAAAAAAAATGTATTCTGCTTGAACGAATGGGGATCCTGGAGTTTAAATCAGATTTTTCTTTCTTGAGAACAGTGCCAAAATACACCTTTTGCATATTTTTGGAAAATTGTTTCAATTAATTACATTGGAAATTTAAAATTTCCCTTTTCAGGAATATTTATTGATGCTGAATAGATTGAATCATAGATAATGAATAAAGTGAATGTTATTTCAGATTTATTGAGGACACTATGGGTGCTGCATTTTGCCTACCAATAATACAAACATCTGAAAGCAGACATTTATCATTTGTGGACATAAAGATTATAATGAGAAACAAACATTAAAGGTAAAAAAAAATTCAATGACGGGAACAAATTACAAATTCTAAGTTTTATTACTAGAAAACTAAGGTGATATAACTGGAAGCGATTTTTTCTGAAAACATATATTCAAGAAATAAAAACCAGATTTCACATTGAATATTCAATGGATTTTTTCTGTAAAAGTTCCTCTTGAGAAAAATATAATTAATTCTCAATCCCTAAGGTCTCTATTAAGAACATAAATACTGCATATTCTATTGCCCTATTAACATTTGGATTCCTGGAAAGACTAGAAGACAAACAATAATAATTGTTTACCTTGTTGATGTATATAAGTTCACATATTCATAATTTCATATAAAATTACATTAATGATAAATGAGACTGTTCATTTAGATTTCCTCAGATTTTAGGTGTCTATTCATTGGCTTATTATGTTCAAATCAAAATAAGTAAAAGTGTTATAGCACTATATAGATAAATGGTTGGAAACAAACCTCTGTACAAACAGTTAAGAATGGCTATGGAACCAACTTTTAATTTTACACTCTATATTTAGGTACTAGATGATATATAACAATTAGAATGTCATCATATGTTATTGGTGTAAAAATATGGATATATAATTAGAATAAACACTTAAAGCTCTGAATATGTAACTGAAACCAGTTCTTTCCACCAAATATCTGTGAGAACAGCATGATATACACAATGGAATTTTAGGAAAGAATATTTATTTATGCAGTTATTTAGAAAGCAGGAAAGCATGTGTCTTAATTCTCAGCTCTGACCACTGATCCTAAAAGACCACCATTTGTTGGAGTTTGAAGATACTTTTGATAAGTGACTGGGTTCCTTCATATTTCTCCTCCTGGTTGTCTCCACATATGCCTGGCTCTAGGTCTATGATGATTGGAAATCAGTGCCTCTGTACCAAGTTCACATTTGTGGCATTTTCTGCTCTGGAAGATTCACAGCCTGTGTTCTTTGTTCTGTTCTTAGCCATCGACTTGTTTACTGTGGGAGGAAACCTCATCATCATCTGCCTGATCTGGGTCACCCCTTCCCCTGTATTTCTTCCTGGTGAACCTCTCCTTTCTGGAGATGTGCTACACCACCAGTGTGGTGCCTCAGATGTTGGTGCACCTGCTGGTGGTGAACAAGACCATTAGAATAGGAAGCTGTGCAGCCCAGATGTACATACTTACTATCTTGGGACTGACAGAATGCTGCCTGCTAGCTGCCATGGCTTATGACTGCTTTGTAGCTATTTGTTACCCACTGCATACACTCTACTTATGGGCCCTCGTGTGTGTTTGAAACTGGCCACTGTATCTTTGGCCACCAGGGTGATAGTGGAACCATCCAAGATCACATGGATCTTCACTCTGCCATTCTGTGGAACAAGACAGATTCAGCACTTTTTTGTGACATCATGCCTGTAGTAAAACTGGCTTGCGTGGATACCTCCCAAAAGAAGCTTGTGGTGTTTGTTCTCTGCTTGCTCTTCATTACAAGTTCTTGTTTGCTCATTCTGTGCTCCTATGTGCGCATTCTTGTGGCCATCTTGAGGATCCCTTCCATAGCTAGCAGATGCAAAGCTTTCTCCACTTGTTCTTCTCATATCCTGGTTGTTTCTCTCTTCTATGGCACTATTTTGCTCAATTATATTCAACCGAAGACTGCCCATTCTCCAGAAACAGACAAAGCAACTGCACCCATGTACACAGTGGTAACACCTGCTCTGAATTCACTTATATATACCCTGAGGAACAAGGAAGTGAAGGAAGCCTCTCAAAGGGTAACACAAAGGAACCTTCTTAGAAATGGCCTAAATCTTGATACTCAGACTTTGGATCTGAAAATTTCACTAGTGGACAGAGAAATTACCCAAGGTTTTATTATCCTGGTACAAATATATATTACCATGAAAATTTTTTAGCCTACAAAAAGAAAACATTTGGATTTTTTCTACGTTTTTCAATGTGTTTAAGCAAATGAAACTATGCAGTAAGGTCATGAAGTTGTTTAAACCTTCATTTTTTAAACAATACTTACTGAGCATCTCATGTGTACCAGCCACCATTTATTTTTTCCTTCCCCACTCCTAATAGCATGAAGGTCAGTATGTTTCACATCATTTAATAAGAAAAATGAAATCTTCTTATTTAGGAAAATGTAATGTGAATAGAAGAAGTAATTTCTGTATTTTAGCATCATATATAGATCATTACAATCCTAGTTCTTAAATGATGATACTTCCTTAATTGCTATGATTTCTATTTCCATATATTTTATATAATGAGATGTTAACAATTACTTGGGAGTGATATACATTATGACATAACCCTAATTAAATAACTTGTAAATACATAAAAGAACCTTGACTCTTTTCTAAAACTACTTTCTTCTTTGCTCTTACCATCTTTTTATTTTATTTTTTCTAAGGAATGAAGTTTTTAGGGAAACTTCTCCCTTCATGACATTCACTCTCATTAATCCTATTATGAACCCTGTACTGTGAAAAATCTTGATTTTTATGAACAATAAAAAAAAAACATAAAAAATTAAAAAAAAATAAAATAAATGTATTGACTTCAATATAATTTTCTCTAGGCATTATCTATGATATTCTAGATAATTAATTATAATATTTTTGACTCCCTGAATAATAAAGAACAATATTTCCATAAGAGTGTAACATAAATAAATTTTTTAAAACAAATATTGATTTCTTATGACCACTTTGGAGAAATGAGAAGAAAAAATATTAAACGTGCAATGTCATTTTTTCAAAGTGAGAGGCAACTTTTGATGTCATCTTCTTATCCTAAAATCAAACCCTAAGAAAAAGGCAATTATTTATTTGGGAGAGTCTCAGAAATGGAAAGATGGTGCAGGGAAAGGAAGGTCAGGCAACATGGAAGAAGACTAAAATTTATTCCTGGGGAAAATAATCTAAAACCCAATCCTAAAACTTATCACCTTCTGAGGCTAGGTAGTTGAGGAATCTAAACACCTCTTCTCAGCAATTATTGCTAGACAACCTGGCCTGGGAGGTGCTAACACTGAAACTAATGATCTGTTGACTGAAGCAGATTTCTGGAAATGCCCTGAAGCACAAGGATGCAGACATTTGGTAGCTGGAGAGCACAGGCAGAACCTTGAAATGGTAATATCTGACGGAAGGAACTCCTTCAGAAAAAGCTACAAGTGGACTCTCTAGAATGATTCTTGTCATAGGCATATTAAATGAGTGTGAAGTTTGGGTATATAAAATAAAACTTGATGTGTATATAGGATGAAGATTTATAAATCCATAATTATTTTTCTCTGTTTCATTTCTGTCTCCTTTTTGGAAGGGTAGGTTAATTCCCAAAGGTCACAGCTAGTGATATATATGACATAGACAATTAACAGGGGGAAAATACAAATCTTGCAATATCAATTTCTTTTCATCATAGCTATACTTTCCCTTGACCCACTGTTTTATTTTTTTAGATGTCTAAAGCTCCTCCCTTTCTTATGGTGGCCTTTACAAATTTAACATTTTTATATTAATCAGCAGATGGAAGAAACCTAGATGCAATTCCAGGAACAGGTTCACATACAATGTATTTCATTGTGAATATTTTCCAAAATACTAATGTGGCAGTTTGAGATTATTTATGAATCTCAAAAAAGAGAAAGTTTATGTTTGTAAACTAATCTAACCCTGAATGTGATACCATTTGTTTATATTAAATTCGGTTGAGGGGCCTTTGATTAGATTGAGGGGCCTGTTAAGATTGCTTTGAGGGTTGATTCAACCACATCAGTTCCTTGGTAGATCTGATATAAATGGACACAGACAGACAGACAGACAGGAATAAAGAGCTCTGTCATTTTTTATGCTGCCATGTGATAAAAAGGAGAACACTCAAACCTCTGAATCTATGGGCAGAGATGAGCCATTTTGTCTGATGGTTTATAATTGAAATCGGGAAGAGAGCAGGACAGCTGAGACTGACATAGGAAGCACTAAGAGACAAGCTCTATGCCAGCCTGTCACTGAAATCAGGTAAAAATGAAACAGCTGAATCTTAGAAAGGAAGCCCAGAGGGGAAAGCTGAAACCTCACAGAGGTTTCACTGATATGCACTAAGGATATTGAGCAGACACACAGTGGTATAGTATGGAAGATAGGTTACCAGGAGTTAGAAAGGAAGTATAGAGTGTTGAGCCAATTCTCAGTCTGAGTAGAATCTATGATAAAGTGGATGAGTGAGATTTGGCAGTGGATGAGGGCGATGGTGGTGCAGAAATATGAATTGGATCGACAATGCTGGAGTGTGAGTGTGAGCGGATTGGGGGGTGGGTTGGGATAGCCATAGAATTGGGAGGGCTGGAGAAAGGAACAGGTGAAGTCTGGGAAGGTAGAGGACTATGTTTGAAAATACAATTGTGTGAGTGATTTTTCGCCACTATGTCAGGGGAGGGTCACTGGTGCATGGTGGTGGTGGGAGGATATTTGTGGGGAAAGATGCACCTGGAACATGCCTCTATGGAATATGATTGCATTCATGTGGTCATAGGGTGTAAGAAAAAATACACTAGAAACACATAACAGTAGATTTGAACAGGCAGGGGAAATAATTATCAATGCCAATGATAAGACATCCAAAATCGAACAGAGTAGAACAGAAAGGCCAAAAAATTGAAAAAATCAGCAGGGAATCGGGGAATTAAGTGACAACTCAAAAAGCACATACATATACATTATGGACATCCCACAGAGAGAAGAGAAGGGAAAGGGAGCAGAAGGTGTATTTGAGGAAATAATAGCCAAAAATTTCCCAACCTTTAAGAAGTACATAGGTGTACAAGTCCAGTGAGTACAGCATACTCCAAGCACAAGAAATCCTAGTAGACCTACCCTGAGACACATACTTAGCAGATTTTAAAATGCTCAAGACAAAGAGAATCCTAAAGTCAGCAAGAGAAAACATATCCATCAAATATCAGGAAAGGTCAATAAGATTAACTGCTGATTTCTCATCTGAAACCA
>JAQZBX010064919.1:0-16405 GCA_029593785.1 Cabassous unicinctus | reverse complement strand
AAAGAAAAGAAGATGTGTATATTTTTGGCAATGACAGAAACGTAGTGCAGATATATTTTTGCCTGTGCTGCTCAACTGGTTTTTTTCTGATACTGAAAATAATATTAATATTCCTGTTGATAAGCCTTTGTAAGATGTTAGGGAGCAGATAATGGAAGGGGGTGGGTGGGAACCCTTCAGAGGCAATTTCTTAGGCACTTGCAAGGGCTTGGGGGTGGGGGGAGGAGTTTGATGACCTCAGAAATACTCACTTTTTATTAATGCTAAGTATCAGTTAGAAAGAAATGATAGCATTCAGCATTTTATTCATTTTTATCTATTTTAACCCTGCCCCAAACCACTGAAGAAAAAAAAAAAAAAAAAACTTGCAGAGATTCTTAGAAGAGTTACTCATTGACACCCACGCCCTTGCCCAAGACCGGCCTACTTAGGGCTGAAGTTCACTTCTGTTCTGGATGGTGAGGGAAGCAAATCCACTCCAGGGCTGCTGCAACAGAGAAGTCCAAAAGATTTAGTGCACTGGAACCAAGCCCTCCCCTCCTTCCTGCCCACCCCCACCCCCACCCCTGGCCACAGCATGTTTCTGCCTTCCCCCACCCAGCTTCCCAAGCTCTCAGCATTCCCCAGCCTGGGGTGCCGTGACAACTAGTCAGCTTAGATTTGAAGAAGGGCCCAGATGGGTATGGATTGATGCCCACCCCCCTGATTGGGGCAAAGCGTGAGGGAGGCAGTGGCATTTCTTTCTTTTGAGGGAGTTTAATAGGAAAGGTTCGCAGGAGGGAGCAGGATTCCAGTGCTGGAGGATGGCTGGAATGACTTCACCCTGTCCCAGCTGCAGTCCCTTCTGGAGGATGCATTTGGATGGGGGATGGGAGGGGACTCCGATTTGTAGATGTCTCTAGGGGAGGGAAAGGATGTGGTTGAAGGGGCGGGAAGCAAATGCATGAGAGTGGAGCTGTGGGGTGTTATCAGTGAAGGGAGGAGGTGTGAGGGGGATGTGTGTACAGAGCCAGTGCGTCCAGCCTTGGGGTCTCCACTGGCCTGAGTGTCAAAGCTGGAAGGAACCTGTTTTTCAGGGGTTGTGTGAGCCAGCTCCTGGCTTCACGGGTGACAGCTCCAAGCCTTGAGGGGAAGGGGCTTGGAACCCTGGCCTCCCGGTCCCCAGTTCTCTACCCCACTGCAGCACCTCCATGTGGCCAGCTCTGTCCCTGTGTGTGTGACGTGTGAGGTGTGAGTGCAGGGCTGTGTCCCAGATTGGAGGGCGTCTATGTAGCACTGACTGTCTTAGCTCAGAGCTGACGGATCCTCTTCCTAGACAATGACACTTTAAAGGATGCCTTTTTTTTTTCTTTCTTTTTTTTTTTTTTAACTGTCTTATTAGTTTTTCCCGTTTGTGGGGCTTTTCCTCCCAGGTCTTCTGCTGCCTCCAGGTGCCCTTAGCGTGAGGCCCACGAGGGGATCCCTAAGGCTTCCTACTCTGCCCATCCCTGTACTGAGTTCCAGGGCAGCACCAGGGACGCCGGCCTGAGGCAGGAAGGGCCTAGAACAGCGAGGGGGCCAGAGCCAGGGCCAGCCCTGAGAAAGGGCGCCATCTGCCCCAGCCTCGCCTTTCCCAAACTGGAAATGCAGACACATTTTCAGAACTCCAGGCTCCCCACCAGCTTCCAGCTTCCTTGGTGGTGGGAAGGGGAAGAGCGCTTGCTCCCAGTTCTTCATCTCAGCCCCTCTTCCTGGGGAGAGGTGCCTGGAGGGATCAAGGCCATGTCCATCCAGATTGGGGTGTGCCCGGCGCCAACCACTCTGTCTACGGAACCACTTGATCTACTGAAAAGTCGGGGACTGGATGGTGCCCTCATTCTCCGTTGTTCACTTTCTCCTTTTCCTCCAGCCCAGCCTGGAACTTGAGTGTTGGGAATGGAGGCCCAAACCCTGGCTCCCACCTCCACTCCCGTCTCTTTCATCCCAGCCTGTCTCCCATGTAGCAGCCCCTTCCTAGGGGAGCAGAGAGGGAGGGGAAGCCAGAGTTTGCAAACCCAGGGGCTCCTTTTTCATTCTTTCTAAAACCTCCTTTATATCCTCAGCCCGAAAGGCAATGGCCCCCAGCCTGGAATTGTGCATACCCCAATCTTGTATCTTTGTATAACGGATGTTATTTGTACGAAGGGCAGTTCGTAAACAGCACTTGTTCTTTTAATAAAAGAATGTTTTACAAAAAAAAAATCCGAAGAGACCTTGCTTTGTTCGGTTTTATTGACGGAAAGGGGGTGGGGTGGGGTTGGGGGCAATTGTCGGAGCCCACGGAGGGGAGGAAGGGTTGCAGGGCGCGGCTGGGTGAGGCCTCGCAGCCCTTAGAAGGGTAGCTGCCTAGCCCGAGTGCACCGCACAGGCCGGGTCGCACCTCGAGCCCCGCGCACAGGAGCGGAGCCAGCAGGTGGGGGCGGGCCCTAGGCGATGGGGGGTACCCGACTGCGCCCGGGAGGGCGCGCCCCCAGCCCCACCCCGCCCCCCACGAGCCCTCGCAAACTTAGCCGGGCGGGAGGCCCTCGGGAGGCGCAGGCGGGGGAAGAAGCCGCCCTGCGCGGCCATTCCGCAGACAGGCCGGGGCCAAAGGGGGCGCCAGGAGAGCCCCCACCTCCACCCCCCACGAGACCCCGGGGAGCCTGCTGGGCGGGCACCTCCGCTCGGCTTCTGGCGGCGGGGCCTGGGCCGGACCCCGCAGAAGCCCGGGCGGCGGCTTCCGGGCGGAGGCGAGGCCGGGCCGGCGGGGAGGCGGAGGGACGCCGGAAGGTGACCCGCGCGCGGGGCGGTGCGGGGTGGGGGGCGGAGCCCGGCTCGGCGCGGCAGTGCGGCCGGCAGCCATGGGCAGCCTGGCGGTGCTGGTGCGGGCCGCGGCGCGCGGTGCCTGGGTGAGCTTAGCCCCGCGTCCCCTGGCCCAGCGCCCGCCTCCTCCAGGCCTCCCAGCCCAGTCCCGCCGGCCGCCCGGCAGCAGCCTCTTCCTGAGCTCCTGCTGGGTGCCAGAACCTGCCCACAAATTCTCCTTGCCCTGGTTACCCCTTTTTCTCGTCTCTCTTCTATCTCCCTTTAGTTCTGTCATTTCTTCCCTCCCAGACGGATTCCCTCGTCCTTCCCTTTCCATTGATTTTCTTTTTCTTTTTCCAAACCGCCATCTCTCATGTTGCCTGCATGCCTTGCAGAAGCTGAACCAGAGGAGAGACATTTCCTCCTGGCTGGTTAGTACCTCAGCTTCTCCTCCTCGGCCCAGAGACCTCAAGAGGTAGAGACCTGGGAATGGGATGGGATGGGATGGAATGGAGAAGGGGTAGCGCCCTGCTCCCCAGATTCCAGCCCCCACATGGTCCTGCCGGCTCTGCCCATGGTCACCTCCTGTTAGCCAGATGACTCCAAGGGAGGTAGGCTGGACCAGGGGGCCCAGGGCAGAAAACCAAGCACGGGGCTGGGAACAGCAGCACCAGATGAGGGTGGCCTTGCCTTACGGCTGACGGATCCCAGCCCTCCCCTCCCTAGCACCCAGGGTGGAGCCAGGCTTTCAACAGTAGACACCTGGGCCCTGGAAGCCTGAGTGCCTACATGGCCTTGAAATCTCTTCCCTCCGGAGCTCGGGATCCTTCCAGTATCTTAAGGGGACTATCCCTGCCCAGTGGCATCAGGTCAGAGACCTGAGGAGGAAGCCTGCCACGGGCCAGGACCAGTGGAAAATGGACAAGGCCATAGGTAGGAAAGGCCTTCAAGGGTTTTGAGACGCTGGCCCTGAGCCCCACACCTTCCCTTTCCACAGGCCCGATGGTTCCCCAAAGCCCCAGCCAAGTCCGTGGTGGCCCTGAAAACACCCATCAAGGTGGAGCTGATAGCTGGGAAAACCTACAGGTGGTGTGTGTGTGGCCGCAGCAAGAAGCAGGTGAGAGACCCCATGTCCCTTCCCATTGACATGATGTCCTGGTTGGGAACAGCACGGTCATCTCCTCCCATCTCCCACTCTACACGTTCCTCTTCCCACACATAGCCGAGGGGCCAATGGGAAGAATACTCTCAGGCCAGCGCCACCAGCGGCCTTGAGCACACTTGTTCTCTCCAACTACCCTGCCCAGGCTGGCTGTCTAGAGGCCTGGCTCCAGCTCTGCCACAAGCTAGCAAGCCGCCAGGCCTCTCTGGGCCTGCTTCCATCACCCAGTCTCTGCTTGAGCCGCCTCAGGAATGGACAGGGAGTTAACAGCGCACCAGCTGCGCCTCCCTCCCTCCCACATCCACTCCAGGCCCTGTTGTTTCCTGGAGCCAAACAGAATCAATACCACAGTCTTCCAGTGCTGTGATGCACCCAGGCGGCTCTCCAACCCAGAGATGTTTGTACTCCATGGAGAACATGGGGAAGGAAATTAATTTCATGAGCCAATGGAGACTCAGTCATTTAAAAAAAAAAAAAAAAACTAATTAGTTTACGTATTGCTGACACTGAAGGTCCCATTTCACCTTGAAAATTGTCTTTGTGTCCTGCTCCTCTGGGTCCCCCAGAGATTAATGCTGTAAAGACTCACTTATAGGTGAAGTGTATAATGACCCTAGTAACTTTATCTCTTCCTGACAACTCTCTTACCACCCCCACGCTACAAATGAAAGGCGCACGTTAGCTGGTCAGCAGGAACCTGGATAGTCTAACCCCAGGGCCTGAGCCCAGATCGCTGTGCCCTTCGCGGAACCTGGCCTGCCCCAGTTAGTGGGGTCAGGTCCCTGACGAGTCTTCCTCCACCAGCCCTTCTGTGACGGCTCCCACTTCTTCCAACGCACTGGCCTATCCCCACTCAAGTTCAAGGCCCAGGAGACCCGCACAGTGGCCCTCTGCACCTGCAAGGCTACCCAGAAGCCCCCATACTGCGATGGCACCCACAGGAGTGAGCGGGTACAGAAGGCAGAAGTGGGCTCCCCGCTCTGAGGCCTTGGCTCTAGGCCTCTGACAGGCGCCCCCTTTGTGCAGAAGAAAACCTTAGTGCTGGCTCAAGAAGGGCCCATCCAGGGACCCCGGTACCCACACTGGGAGCAGATGGCATTAAACGAGCATGCCCATCCAGATGGTGTTCTTGTGGTCACTGGTGAGGCGCCTTTCCTCCCCCTGCTCCAGACTTTCATCTGTGCAGGCTGAGGGGACCTGGCCAGCCACTGGGAGAGGGCAGTTCTGATTCATCCCATATAGGGTCCCCCAAGATGGGCTTTGGCCCAGAGACAAGAGGCATGATGTGGGGTCCACCCACCGCTTCTCCCTCCCCTCTACCCCAAAGAACTACAGGCTCGGGAGAATATGCAGCATTTATTACAAAGCCAAGAGATACACAGGTCCCAGGGCAGGAGGACACAGCACAGGACCTCAGACACAGGACAAGGTACAAACACAGACACACCCATGGGGGCTCCCAACCCCATACACCCAGGTGCTGGGAAGAGTCTAGTCTTCCCTCCTCACCTCCTTCCCATCTGTATACACTGGGCAGGGATCTGCTGGGGTCTGTTAATTCCTCAGGGGCCGGAGCTAGGGTTAGAGCTTACAGGTTTCTGTCTTCTTGTGCTTTTAGATGCCTCTGTCACTCCGTCCTGACTCTGCCTCAGCTGGGAGTGGGGAGGTGGAGGGGCTGGGGGGCTCTTTGCCTTTGGAAAAATATGGGGTCTGTGCTTCTGAGGTTAACCCTGCCCCCCACCATTCCAGGCCCTCACATGAGTCCTCACCACCAGCCTTGCTGCTGAGGGTAGGGGCAGGAGGGGGTGCAGCTGTTCATAATGCTAAAGCCACAGTGGAATTTCAAGGGCTGAGACCTCCTGTGGCCTGAATCTTCTCTTCGATAAATGATGCAAAGGCCACACACACAGGGAAGAAAAAAAAAGGCAGAACTATCTATTCTTTGCACAAAGTTTCCACCGCTGGAGGAGGAGGTGAGGGAGATGCTATCTCCACAGCCAACTCGCTCCTCAGAACCAGGGGATAAAATGCATTTGTAAAAGGCACTGTCTTAGCAATTCTCTGGACATTCAACAACGTAGGGGGAAAGGGGGCACACTGGTCAGGGGCAGGACAGCAGCCAAGATGGGTAGAGAAATGGGATGGACCCCGATACACATCCAGTTAGAGTTGTGCCTAGAGCTTTGGGGGCTGGTGGGCCCCCCAAGACCCTATCTGCCTTGAGAGAGAGAGAGGACAGGGCAGACTTTTACTCAGCCCCTCCAGTCCACCTCCAGGCATCCCCAAAAAGAGAGCCAAAGTAATTACACAAGACCCCTAAAAATGAATACCCCACCCCCCACACATACACACACACATACGGTTTGTTTCCTGTGGCATTTAAATTAATCTGGTTGGTCCATAGAAAATAAGTATGTATATTTGGTTTTTCCTATGTACATATATATATAGATTTATTTATAAAACCCACCCCCCACCCCTAAGGTGGGAAGAGCTAGAGAAATTAGAAGAGGTGGAAAAAAGGGCCCAGAAAAAGTAGGGGGATGGAGAGGCATGGCTGGAAGAGAGAGAGGGTCCCTTTCCTCAAGTTAAAGGGGGCACAGGAGCTCCGTTGACAGTCATCTTGCGCCCCCTGCTGGTGGAGGATGGTGTCTGCAGGCAGTTCGAGGTACCCCCGTTGGCAGCTGTGGTGGCCCCACCGGCTGTCGAAGGGGGAGCTGGGGAGGTCGGGTGGGTGGCCGGGGGCCCGTGGGAGCTGGGAGAGCCATGGGAGGGGGTGGCTGGGCTGGGCAGGGAGGAGGAGGTGGCCGGCAGGGTGGCAGGACTGGGAGCCTTGTCGCTGACTGACTCACACTCGGACGCCCCGCTGGTGTTGGTGCCCTCTGAGGGCGTGGGCGCTGTGGGCAAGGTGAGCCGCTTGCAGGCCGGCTGGACGCGGTACTTGAGGGGGAGGGGGCCATTCTGTGCGGAGAGAGGCAAGGAAGGGGAGGGTGTCAGGCGAAGGGGGTTAACCCCGCAGCCGCCCGGCTTCACCCCACAGCGCCCCAACAAGGAAAAGGAAGACCTCAGAGGACCTCAGAGGAGCGTTGCGGCAGAGTGGCTGAGACAGACACCAGCAAGGCCAGAGATACAGAGACAAAAACAGAACAGGGCGCGAGGCCACAAGGACTCGGAGAGGCAGGGGGAAGGGAAAGACCAGAGGCTTGGTGAGAAACAGAGAAGAGGGAGGCAGGAGGAAAAAGACCTAAACTTTTCCAAGTTAAAGACAAAAAGAGCTACAGTGAGGAAGGCAGCAAAGTAGGAAGCAGCGTCTACTCCTCTCAGCCTCGTCACCCTATCTGATGACCCCCAATCGGGGTACATAGTCTGCCAAAGGATCTCTTCCACCTTCTGAGTGTGTGGAGGTCACCAGGGAGACATGGCCCAGAGACTGATGTGTGGCACGTCGCACCCACTCAGGATTAGCGCAGGGTGGACCCTGTGGCCACAGACCCTGCAGGGGTCCCCCTCCCTGCCCTGCCCCACCCCCACCACAGACTGCCCCATCAGGCTCACCCGCCGCCAAGGGTAGATGTAGGCGATATCCATGAGCGTGTAGTATTCCTTCAGCGGCTCGTCCTCATAGAGAACCTCCACCTGGGGGAGGGAGCAGAGGGCACCATGACCCTGGCCTTGGCAAAGAGGTTGGAGGTTGGAAGTCTTAGGGTGAGGTGTGGGGACAGTGGGGGGAGGGGGGCGTGGACTGGCAGGCGATCCCTCATTCCTCATTATGGATTTGACTTCCCCATCAAGCTGCCCCAACATAATTCCTGACTCCTGAATTCCAGGTGGGAAGAGATCCAGGGACGCTCTCCACATCATTAGCACCACCCTCCTCCTCAGCCAGCCACACAGTGGTTTAGGACCCTTGTACATCTGGTCAGGAGCAATTGGGCAAAGAAAACGCCCAAGGTGAGAAGGCGCTCTGGAGCACTGGTTCTCACTTCTGGAGCTTACAAGAAAAATACTGATGCTTGGATCTCAACCCCAGAGTTTGTGATTTAATTGGTATAGTGTGAGGACTGGGTATCTGGAGTTTTAAAGTTGTCAGGTGATTCTAACATGCAGCAAGGTTTGGGATCCACTGTTCTAGAGCTTCACTAATCCAGGTGTGGTCCATGGACAGCAGTGGCATGCCTGGGAGCCGGTTAGAAATATAGAAACTTGGGCCCTGCCCCAGCCCTCCAGAATCAAAATCTGCATTTTTTTCTTTTTTTTCTTTTAGGAGGTACTGGAGATTGAATCTGGGACCCTGTACATGGGAAGCAGGTGCTCAACTACCTGAGCTACATCTGCTCCCCACACTCATTTTCTGAAAAGGCACAGAGGCCAGGGGTTCACCTTGTACTTGCTGGGCACATCCATCTTGTTGCGGAGAAACTTGGCGAGATGCATGACTGTCATGGCCGCAGGGCATCGCAGGAAGCGCACCCCTGTCTGCTAGGGGAGAGGCACCCATAGGGTGGGTCCACCCAAGCCACTTCTTCCCAGCCCACCTAGGCAGGCCCTGGTACTCACCTTCTCTTTGTCCCCATCCCCATTCTCCAAGGGGCCCTTCTTCTCCTCCCGGTCCCTGGTGGGGGAGGAGGGTAAAGAATGAAGCTAGGGAGACCCTGGGGGAGGCAGGACTCCCCTAATAACCACACATCCAGAGGGCCCCCCAGAGACATCCTTTCTCCCCAGGGTGGGAGAGGTGGACAACCCAGCCTAGGAGCCCAGAAGGGCCAGGCCTGGGCCAGACTTGCCTGACACCCTCATAGAACTCGATAGAGAGGCTGACAATCTCGTCGTCGCTCAAGGCCCCCTTCTCCTGCTCCAGGACCTCACCGCGATCCTCATTGGAGCCATTGGGGACTGTGGAAGGAGAGAGCTCTGAGGGGTTGGCCTAGGGTGGGGAAGCGGGGGAGCCCAGCAATCCTGTGGGCTGGCAGTGGGGAGTGGGGAGGAGGCACAGTGAGGAGTCAGAGGGCAAGGGGAGGGGGGACAGCACGAAACATCCAGCCCTGTTTCTGGGGGCAGCACCACACACCCACACAGTCCCAGGCCCATAAGCACACTCACCCTCTGTCAGGGGATATGCTGCATAGAAATCCCGTCGCCGTTTCATCTCATCTGGAAGAGGGAAGCAGGTGAAGAGGCGGCGGCAGGCTGGGAAATGGGGTGGAGTGGGCAGGAGGAGGAAGGGTGGGCAGGTACCTTTAAAAAGCCCAGGAACCAACTTGTAGACAATGTCTTGGAGGGTTTTGTCAGATCTGGAAAAAAATGTACAGGACCCTGTTAGCAGCCACCTCATCCTGATCTCCCCAGCCAGAGCACCCTCTCCCCTCCTCCCTTCCTTAGACTTGAGGCCCAAGCTATGGGGTTCCTGTGGGTCTGGTCTGGACCAAGTCCAGTATTTCTCAGCCTACAAGTTGGATGCAACCCAGGAGGAGGACAGGGGCCTGGGTCCATGCCCACGCTTCTCCCACACCTGCCACCTCAGCTGCAGGAAGCGAGGAGGGGGGAAGGGTACAGCGGGAAGCACCCAGGAGACCCAGAAGATCAGCACAGCAGGAGGGGCAGTGCCAAGCCCACCTGATGCTCAGCAGCGGTCTGGTTTTGTGGACCTGCACATCACACATGGGGCAGTATTTGTTGGTCTCCAGGTAGCGTACAATGCAGGTTTTGCAGACTTAGGGGTTGTGGAGAGAGAGAAGAGAGTCAGAGCCCCCTTTCCCACCCAGGACCAGCCCTCTGCTGAGATTCAGTTATCCCTTCTTCTCCACCTTGTCCCCAGAGATCAGGCCTGTTCAAAAGCCCAACACGGTGATAACTGTTTTTGCACAAGTCACAGCTACCCCTCACCCATCCCTGCAGAAGGACAGATCTCGTGTGTGTGTGAGACAGGCTGATGTCATGTACCACATAGAAGGTGAGTCCCAAGTTCCCCTCCTGGAGTGAAAAACAAAAGCCACCTCTTAGATACCTCCCTGGGTCTTTTACCTCTTGCCACCAAGTTCACAGTGCAAGCGACAAGGTGGTCCCTACCTTTTCAGGGGTTGAGTTTCAGCCACAGCGATTCAAGGACAGAACTAAGATTTCACATGAAAATCCCTGAGATGAACTCCTGGGCTGAAGCTCCCCTTCCAGGTACCCTCTCTGTGACTTGGGATCACCATCAGACACCTGGCCCAAGTCTGCTTTTCAGGGCAGGGCCTTGTGTTTCTGCCTTCCCCAGGCAGTGTCCCCAAACTGGGCAGAGGCTGCCTGCCCCCAACTCACAGGAATGCAGGCATTCCACGATGGTGGTGGCATCAATGAAGTACCCCCCACAGAGGGCACACATGAGGTGAGGGTTCAGCTCTGTGATTTTGATCCGTGTCGTCCGATGCATGATGCCGGGGTGGGGAGCAAGGGGACTGGGGGGTGTCACCCTGGGAAAAGAAACTGGAATCAGAAACCCAGAGATCCAACAGTACCCACCCAAGCAACATCTCTTCCTCTCTGCCTTCAAGGTGGGACAGAGTGCATGGACCTGCTGGTTCTCTCTGGCCCCCTCTGAGTAGTCACTGAGTGCTGGGGGCTCTGGAGATTCATGCAACTTTGAGCAACAAGGTCAGGTTCCATCTTAGGAGCAGCAGGAAGGATTGAGGTTAGACCACAGAAGTACTACCAACTCTCCAGAGAAAGTGTGGAGTCAGGAAAATGGAAGAGCTTTTTAAAAATCTCCCTGATGCCCATCCATATTCACTCAAGTGGTCAAGCATTGAAGAAGTGCTGGGGGCTACGAGGAAACTTAGATAAAAGAAGGAGAAGAATAAAGTATCGCTTCCCCCTCAGCCCCTCTACATGGGCTTTGACTTGGTTTTTCCACCCCATCCCACCCTCTTTCCATCCCATCCACTCCTCCTCCAGGAAGCCTTCCCTAGAAACACTGTGGGCTCCTAAGTGTGAAGGGGTGACCATCACTTGTTCTTCTAGCCCTACATTAGCTCAGCCCCCGAGCATCTGCTAAGGTCCCACAGATATAGGCTTGACCGAGAGGGGCATCTTCCTGGAAATCCAGCAAACATTGACCATTCACATTCCAGGCCTGGTGCTCAGGCAGGGAATAATGAGGCCGGTCCTTCCATGCCTGAAGCTGGCAGCAGGAAGCTCAAGCCCCACCCCAGGCCCAGCCTTGGACTCTGCAGATAAAGGCAGTCAAGGAGCCAGGGCAAAATGCCTGCCACCGCCCCTTCCACAGGAACTCCTCCTGCTGGGCCTCCAAGCACACACATCCCTCTCACGAAAACACAGGAATCACCCTATGTGGGCACCAAAACCTCCCACCATCTCCCACCTGGGTGACACCTCTGCAACCTGTCTGCCCCGGATCTGCCTGTGACAGGCCCCAGCCTCTCATGGATGCCTGCCAAAGCTGGTGAGAAAGTTCTGTCCTCGGCCCACCCATGTGTCCAGCCGGGCCCCTGGCAGGGTTTAAGGAGGTAGTCAAAGTCCAGTTCTGGACTGGCTGATGTGCTTACTTTTTTGTATAGAAATAAAACCTACACGTAGAAGGGATGGCCCCTTCTCCCCTCCCTCCCTCTTCCCCAGAGTAAAAGCTCTAGAGGTGGAGCTTGGGAGAAGGCTGAGCCCCAAAGTGCCTTTACAACATACTCACACCCTGCCTTCCTTTCCAGAAAGTTTTCTAAAGCAACCACATTGGGTTTTCTAGGACAAGAAATTCACAGCCGGGATCAGCAGTTACTATAGAGACCCCGGGATGAGTTTGGCCAGGACTCAAACAGCAAACAGAGGCACAGGGAGCCTGGCCAGAGACTGAAAGAGGCACAAAGGCCACGCGAGGGAGACACCAAGTTGCAAGGCAGAGAGGGACAAGCAAGCCCCGGAGCGTGCCCAGAGCCCCTGAGGAGCCGCAGCGGCCTGCGGAGGGAAAGGCTTCAGCCCCACTCAGGGCAGCCTCAATCAGCCCTCCCCCGTGGGTCCCCTTCACAACTACGCAGAAAGCTTGCCGGCTACTCCACTGTTTGGTCGTTTCCATAGGAACCCTGTCCCTGGCAAGATGCCCAAATATTATTACAACCATCCAGAGGAGAGAGAGGGGAGAACAAACTCCAAGCGGATGCCTCTCTGAGTGTGCAACATCTATCACGTGTGTAGGTGCCACCTGGGCCCCCAAAGGCACTTCGTGAGGCCATTTGTCCTGTGTGCGTGTTGTGTGTCTGTGTCCAAATGTACACTCTCAACAAAGCATGTGGGGCTCTGACAATGCTGGCCCAGGTTGTTTCACACACTTTCCCCTCTCTTTCTCTCTCTCTCTCTTTCTCTCTCTCTGTCTCTCTCTCTCTCACACACACACACACACACACAGACAAACATGTAGGCTCCTCACACTGCCTTAGTCGCCTCATTCACACACTCGCTGTGTTTTCAAAACAGACACTTGCTCGTAAGACCCTCCCACCCCTACCCAGGGTCAGTTCCAGCCAGACAGCTGGTAGCCTTGACACACAGGAGCCCCCCATTGCAAATGGCTGTGCCCCTTGCTTCCCGGAGCATTTGAGAGACTTCAGACCACGACCATTCCTCAAGCCCCTTTCTGATGCCAGGGTGAGGAGATAGAAAGGACTGTGGTGCTTGTTGAATGAAATGCTCCTCTTCAAGAAATGAGCCCCCTTGCCACCCTCCCCCACTCCCCCCATCCTCAGGGGCCTACACTGTTACCTCTGGGGCTGGGGGTGGGGAGAAGCACTGATTGGTTCCTCACCTGATTGCCATGGTTACCTGTAGGGCCCTGCCAGCAGGTGTCAAGAACAACTAAACAGGAGCACTGCTCCCCCCATAGCACCCCCTCTCCACCTCTCCCACCCCAGGAGGCCTTAGGGCCCCAGATTCCTGACACCCAATTTGCCAGCCAGCTGCAACTGGCTGGTGTGTTGTGGGATGGAGAAGGAAGAGGGGTGATGCGCAGCTGGACTTCCAGCTGCCATCACTTTAAAGGAAGAGGTTGGGAGATAGGAAAAACTTAAGAGGGAAAAAGAGGAGAGACAGAGCCCAAGAAGCAGAACAGGAAGGTAGCCTCTGTGGGGCTTAGGGGCTTTAACAAAAGATCAGCTCCCATGTGTCCCCACATCAGACCTGGGCACTGTCTCCCACCCCCAACACAACCACTACCCCCCAGCTGGGGCCGAGTCCTTCAGCATCTTCTGTCTCCAATCCACTGTCTTTGCAAGGACACAGTTCTTGGGCAGCCCATGCTGCTCCTACCTGAATCCCATGGTCCTGGCCAGTGGCAAGAAAGTAGCCTGACCTGCACCCAGCACCCAATCCAAGCCTGGCAGTTTGCTTTCCTCATCCCCAAAGCCCACCACTAACAGAGACCACCCCCCACCTCTGTTTTGACCAGTCCCTTTCTGGAAGCTCCCTCTCCCCCAGTTTGGGCCTCTCTCACTTCAGCTTCTCCATTTTCCCCTGCAGAAACAGCTGGTCTCTGATAACCCAGAGGCCACTCTGCTCACTCACTTGGATGATGCACAGTTACAGAATTCTTTGCTCTGCCCTTCCTCCAAATGAAATTAGCCCTACTCCCTCACGAGAAACTCTCCGGGTTTGGAAAAAAGTTACTCAAAGTCATGTTCAGACATCTAGAGTTGCAGAGGTGAAAGGGATCTTAGAAAGTATCTTGTCCCATGTTTTCATTTTACAGAGACAAGTGACTTGCCTCAGTTCACACAGCAAAGCAGTGGTAGGTTTGGGACTAGAAACCGTCTATATTGACTCTTGTTCCAATGCTCTTTCCATACTGCCACCCAGGCCAGGCTCCCCAGTCATCTAAGGAACGAATAAACCTCATCAAACACCATCCAGGCAGGTGGAAAGGTAGTTACCTGGAAGTGGGGGATGGGCAAGAAGATGGCTCAGTGATCCTGCCGGAAGGGGATCAAAGTCTGGCCAAAATATCACCATCAGCACATTTTCTTGCCTTAAAGTTGAAAGAGACGGAGGCTGATCACCTCACTCCATTCCCAAGGTACTAGATGGGGACACCGAGGCTCCCAGAACAGCAGCAGCTTCTCGGTGGCAACACAGTGAGCCAGAGGGTAGCACCAAGACTCAGATCCCGAGTTCCAGGACTCCATTCCTCAACCTGCTGTGTAGGTCCAACTGCACAAGTCCCGTGAATTTGTGTGTGGGTGGGACAAGGGGGCCTGCCTGAGGATACTGTCAATCTCTCACCTTTCCCTGATCCTTAATCTTGGGACACTGCCATCCCCACCCCAGCACCAAAAAAGGTCTCTGTCTCTAGCTGGGCTTACTCTACCCCCCTTCCCTTCCCACTTATTAGCTCCCTAAGATCAAACAAAGACAAAAAAACAAAGCATATAGAGCAATATGCTGCCAGACACACCCCATCCATCTCTCTCTCACACACAACACACAGGCCAAATTGCCACTACACACACACATACATACACACATAGCTAGAAAGACACTGGACCAGACACACAGACATACTGGGACAGACACACCCTATCACCCATACAACCAGACCTCAGCCAGGCCCATACTTGCCAGATGCACAAACCATCCCCACCCACCCCAGGCAAAAGCATGCAGCCTGACATCCTGCCTGCAGCCAGAGCTGCATGGACACACTAACCTTTTGTGCATACTAGGTCCACTCAAGGTAAATTGTAACGCAAGTCTTCCAGCACAAAACCAGCACTGCCCCCAACCTCTGCTCTGTGGGCCAGAGGCTGGGGGCTTGGCATGGGCATCTAACCAGGAAAGCCACCCTCCCCCCTCCAATCTGACCTGTACAAAGACGTAACCTCTTCCTGTTCAGGCGCTCTACATTCCCATGGCAACAGCTCCAACAACCAAGATCTCCTGAGCAAGACCACAGAAAGCAGAGAGCCCCCCTTCCTGCCCACCCCACAAGACTTCAACTTGAACCCCACCTAGCTACACACAGGTCTTACCTAGGGTGTTTCCCGCCTCATTCCAAAGGCAGCTCTAAAGCCTCAACCCCAACTCCAAACTAGAGGAACCCCTGGGAAAACCTCTCCACCATAAAGCTGCAACAAAGCTGGCTTTATGCTCCTTCTCCAAGTAATGACAACTTGGAACAGAGTGGAGAAGGGGAGGAAGGAGAGAAATGAGTTTCAGGAACAGACACAAACTGCCAGAGGCCCAGAGGGAGCATCAAAACAGAGCAAGAAACAACCAGGAGACACCCCCAGCGACAGGAAGCCCCGAGAGGCTGAGGTAAAGGGGGGGGACGACGACTCTCAGAGACAAAGACAAGGGGAAGCACGGGGTAACACTTCCACAATATTTATAGGCAAATTCACCACCCCCGGCCTCCTCCCCCCACCTCAAGCCAGCCAGTGTCGTTCCGAGCAGATGGGGGCAGTGGGGGAGGGGGAGAGGTATGCCTGAGTCCCCCGTGGCGAGAGGGTGGCTAGGATAAGGGGTGTCTGCTTGCCCAGGGTCCCACCCCCTCAGAGCTAGCGGCAGAAGAGCCTGGGGAGGGAGGGGGCGGCCGGGCTCCCAGCGGAAGAGGGGCCAGTCCATCAGACCCTCCTACCTCCGCGGGAGAGGGGAAATATCGCGATAAATCTCCCCACGCCTCCATTCTACCCCCTCCGCGCTGACTTCCCCAGGAGGCTGGGGCAGGGACCCCTGTTACCGGTGGCTGCTTCCACCTTCCCTAGAGCCAAACTTTCCGCGGGGCCCAAGGAGGGGCGTTCCGGAGAAAGAGCCTCTGCAGGGGTGGTCCGGGGAGGGGGCGGAGCGCCCAGTGTTGGGATGAGGGGAGAGGGACAGGCTGGGGGAGGTGCATGAGAGGACCGCGACCCCTGCAGGGGAGGGCGCCCCCCCGCCCCACAGCAATCAGAAAGCAAGTCCCCTTCCTCCTGGCCTCGAGTCCTCGCGCGTCCACGACGCCTCAGTGCCCACGGGAGAGGCACAGAGTGACCCCTCCCCAGACTGAAAGGGGTAACTGGGTAGATCCAGGGCTTTGGCTCGTGGGGAAGCCTGCGCGTACCCCTAAAGTCCTCCTGACTGTTCCGACTCTCTCCCTCGCTACCTCAGGGGCAAGGTCTCCCAGGGGGCTGTCGTACAAAGAGGTGGTGGTCGAGGGGAGCCGCTAAATCGTTAAAAGGGGGAATCCACTTCGGCCATCTTGGAAGAGAGGAAAGGGAAAAAGGGAGAGGAAAAAAAGGGAGAAAGAAAGACGGACGAGGCGAACTAGAATAGGGGTGGGGGGCGAGGGGAGACGAGAGAAGCAGGCCAGGCGCAGTCTCCCCCCACACAGGGATTTGTGAAAAAGGATAGACCGCCCCCCCATCCTGATCCCAGATGGCTCTGGGGGTAGGAGAAGGAAGGGGGCGGCCGCGTCCGCTTACCTGGGTTCGGGGT
>JAQZBX010064918.1:0-10886 GCA_029593785.1 Cabassous unicinctus | reverse complement strand
AAGGCAGTGACGATTCTAACACATAATGAAGTTCTAAGTAAAGGCTTTGCTTTGAAACCCATATTCACAGACAACTGTGAGCAAAGCTAACTCTTTCATCTACTAAATTGAGCTTATTTGCCCAGGTATATGGTCTTTATCCATTATAAACATGTGCTCTGTATCTGATGTATGAAACATGAATTAGTAGCAACACTACCATTTTACTTTAATGAATTATTAGTCCCTTTGCTAAGTTTTCTTTTGAGGATTTAGCCCTCAAAAGTACAAGCATGTGCAAAAGAAGGGACAAAGCATTTCTATGTAAACTTAGAACACTTACAAACTGCACTGATTTTTACTTTTCTTAACTGCCAACAATTAAGCAGGATCTCCCAAATGCAGAAAACCCAAAAGCATACTTGACCATGCTCCCATCTCAAAACAAAAAAAAATTGTTCTTGATGATTGAAACAATAGGTTTTCATCTTCCTTATTCTCTTAGAAGAAGCCTGTTTGGTATAAATTTCTTTGAAATAAAAATAAGGGAAAATGTAGTCTACCATATTTTAGGTGGTTCTATTGCTACCCTCAAGGCATAAATAATACCCTTTCTAGACCAGATACATTTCAGAAATCATTCAAGGAGAAGAGATGAGTGGTGGATGAAGGAAGGTGGGTTACTTTAATTGTAGATAGCATTCTTGCCCTATTAAGCTTAGTAGAAGGGCATTGAAATTTAAGGGGAAGTATCTTTTACCCTTCTCAGTTTTTTTTTAATGAACAATGTGATAAAGCTCAGATCCAGCCTGTGAGTGCACTTTGGGAAGCAGCTCTGGGGCACCACTCTAAACTACTAGTGTAGACAGCAGCATGTTAGCAGGGCACACCCCAGTGTCTCCATGCAGTGGATGACTTACTATTATTTCAATTAGGAGGACCACTATTTACACATGAGCCCTCTTTATTATTCCTGTACACAGTAATTTTACAGCCATGGGCCTCTTGTGAATAAAATACTGTACACTTACATTGGTATCAATAACAGCTCATGTAGGGAAGGGATGGCATTGACCACATGAAAACTATTTCAAAATTTAGAGAGCTACAGTTTTCCTTTGTGTCTTCAAGTCAGAAGAGTGAGATGCTAAAGCAGATGTGGCTGTAGGCAGCATGAGTCTCAAACCATGTAAGCATTGTGGTTTAAATCCACTTTACAGGTTACTATCAGGAAATAGGAATTTCTAATAAGCACTGTTAAAATATATTTTACGTGCAATTTAACTATGTTACACTCCAACTAAAATGTTTTAAAGATTTGAAAAGTTTGTGCCCAATACCTGTGAAAATTGGCCTCCACTAAATGGATAATATTGTTTTTAAAGGTATGAAATACATTTAATCTAGATAGAAAGACTAGCTTTGAAGGGGCAATGGTAAGTGTATTAGTCAGCCAAAGGGGTGCTGATGCAAAGTATCAGAACTCTGTTGGCTTTTACAAAAGGTATTTATTGAGGGGAAAAGCTTACAGGCCCTAAAGAGTCCAACTCAAGGTACCATAAGAGGTACTTTCTCACCCAAGTCAGTTGCCACATATTGAAGCAAGATGGCGGGTGATCTCTGTGAGGGTTCAGCCTTCCTCTCTCTCAGCCACAGGCTGGCAAAGGACTTATTTCTTTCCGGGCTCAGCTGCAAACTATCAGGAGAATGACTCGTCATTCTTCCTGGGGGGGTCACAGGATCAAAGTTCTCTCCTCCGCTGTGTCTATGGAGCTCTCTCTCTCTCTTGCTTGCTGTGTATCTTCTTCTGTGTCTTCTTGAGTGAGTGCCCGTTTATATCAGGCCCCCGAGGAGGTGGGGACTTAACCCAAGTTATACCCTACTGACGTGGTCATATCAAAGCCGTAATCTTAACATAACTTAATCAAGGATATCTCAGCTGAATCTAATACAATCAAAGGGTATCACACCCAGAGGAACAGACCAGTTTACAAACATAATTCTTATCTTTTTTGGGGGTTCATGAATAATCTCAAACTGCCACAGTAGGCAACACAAAAACAATCATTTTTAGATCAACATTATACACTTTATAACCCTCACATTTATACACAAATATCACGTTTACAAGTACAAAAGACAAAGAATCTCAAAGAATCTAAGCACCTGCATGATCAGCTACATTCAAGAGTTAATACTGTTGTCCTGGTTCCTCATTTTCTAAATCCAGAAGAAAACTGTAAATGCCATCTCGTACATGGACTTCACTTTTAGAAGTTGGAGACCGTATGTAGTTCTGTACCTGTCTGGGTTTCCACAGAACTGAACTGAGACTCTATCATGTTCCAGGCCAAATCGGCTAGAAGGAAGTCATCCATTGCTGCTTGAGTTTCATTGCTGCTGACAACCAAACCCCCTAAGGTTTCAAAACCAGAATTCATGGTCTGCGTTTCTGTACTGTTTAAATGAACTTTGCTTTCTAGAGCAGGTAGGTTTTTAGCAGTGGAAATCCCTTATGTTTGAGTTTCTGTGTCAGATGAATCAGTGCTCACGGAAAAGGCTAGAGTGTTTCCGAATACTGCCCAGAGGCAGATGAGGGCGACTGTCTAAAAAGAAATTTGTCTGTCTGTGACTGTGTATTAAACATTTCAAGGCCAAAGAAGTTAGCATTCCCCCTACAACTGTAGGGCTGAGCAGAGTTGTCTGCAAATAAAACGTCAGTTTGGCTATCTATGTCCAGGGATTCCAAGACTGGCTCAGTGTTCATGTTGCTAAGTTCGCTCTCTTCCATTTGAGTTTGGATATTGGAGACTGAAAAGAACTCTTCAGTATCAAAATCTATTCTGGGATTCTGGGTTGGGCCAGGTGGGAGTTGTGTGTCTGGCTCAGTGTTCGTGTCAGACAAAAGACTATGATTATCCAGTGTCTGACCCGGCAGGTGACTTGACAAGATGTTTTCTAAAACACTTAAAATCTATGGTTTGGGTCTGATTATCTGTCATGTTTTGTGAAGGAAGCATACCATTCTGTTCACTGAAGTTTATAATTGATGCTTTCTCAATATCTTGTTTTAATGTCTTAGGGTCATTCTGAGGTAACAAATCATGAGTTACAGTCTCTGCTACCAAATGTTGCTTATACTATTGTCTTTAGAAACCTTGTATGATGAATGGAAATTCTCAAAAATGCCTGCACACATCACCACATGGTCCATGTGTACCTGATCATCTGTGGAACTTTGCATTCTGCTGGTTTAAGTTTCTCTGGAGATCCCACCTGACTGGAAACAAGCATCTAAAGAGCATCAGTCTGAGCAGGTATCAATGAAGTTACTTTAGAACTGGGCACCAATGTTTGAGTGTGAACACTAATGGGAAGCAAACCTTGAGAACCAAATGTTAAGTCAATTTGAGAACAAGACGACACAGAGGAATCTGGGGCAGCCCATTGTGCAGAAAGCATAAAACTCTGTGAGGTGTAAGATAGCTCTGTCTGCACATTGAAGAAATGCTGCTCTTCTGACATGTGTCCCCTAGATATTATAAAGTAGTAATAGGTGGACTTTTACCCAAGTTCACAAATTGGCTCAACAGCAATGGGATTCACAGTCTTTGAGAGAGGTAGGCTCTCCTGAAGAAAGCAAGTCTCTGAATCTAGGCTGAGGATCAGGCTTCCTATGGACAAGGGAAGTAAGTGGATGATGCCCGTGGCTGAGCCCTGACGATTGACACCACCATAGGCTGGGCTGGGGAGTACACCATGGGCACAAAGACAGTCATAGAAGAAAAGTGCATGACAGGCAGTTTAACCAAAGCCACTTTGGGCTTTGGTAAAAGCAACTTCTGAGGATATCTTGGAGCTGTTGTAAGACTCTGTTTTCTGGCATTAGAGCTGCAAGAATCTTCACAGGAAGCTACTGGCTTTATTTCTGAAGTTTCTAGTTCTCGAATGTCTGGTCTAGGGTTGGTTTATTGATCAACAATTCAATGGTCTTTTTCGACAACTTCTGGTAGTTCATGGAGTTCTCCATTTTCCTTTTCTTACTAGGAGGATCCCTGTGCTCAGCAGGGATCTCATGGCCAGTTCGGTAGATGTGAGACTGCAAGGCAGTTCTGCCAGTGTAAGGACAGCCACACGTGCACTGGAAGGTCTTGCCACAGTCCTTCACATGTCTTTTCAAGTCCCATTCAATACCATATGAATTGCTGCACTTACTTCATTTATGATTCTTTTCAGCATGCATTTTCATAAAGTGCAGTTTTACAAGAGAGAATTGAGAAAATGGGCTGTCAGGGCCTTCTAGAGCATCCTCCAATTGAACAACAGTAGAATTTTGGTACAGTTTTCAAGTCTTTTCTTATTATTGGATTTACTATGCTGGCCTGCAGGTGGTGGCTCTAGACCATGTGCATGTTGAGCACGGGGCTGTTGGGCAGGATTTTTGCCCCAGCCGAGCATGGTGCAAAGAATGTTGGTGCCCACGGCCAGGGACATCTCACTCACCAACCACTGGATCAGCTCCTGGGCAGGCGATGCAGGGGCTGCAGGCAGCTGCCCCTCAGAGGTCCTGGGGGACCCAGGGATCCAAGGCGGCACCAGCTCCCTTCGTGACTGCCGGGATGGCCTGGAAGCCAGAGCCCAGAGCCGCAGTCCCCACCACTGCTGCCTCAAAGGCCACCATGGCTCCTGCCCTTTTGTTTTATATACCATTTTACACCCAATTCTTAAAAGAGCCCCAGGTTCATACTAGGTGCTTTATAAATATTTACTAAATGAATGAATGGTTATCATGCACCATGTGCTTTTGCTGTACTAGTTGCAAGACATGCAGAATGAACAATATAAACAAGGTTTCCAAATGACAGAGCTTATAGTTTACTGAAGGTACAGCCAAGTAAGAAGACGATTACGAAGAACCAATATCTCAAATGCCGTGTTAGAGGAGCACATGGCAGTAGTGTATACCCCTGGGATTTGAAGGCAGACTTTCTGAAACTGAAACTCAGACCCTAAGGATGTTTGGAGATTAGCCAAGTGTTTGAGAGGTGGCCAGAAATAAAAGTGTTGTACTTAGAGGGGAATATTCTACTTAGACTCTGGGTAGTGTAAAGGCCCAGAGATGAGAGAAAAAAAATTATATGGAAGAAATTCTATTAATTCAATTTTATAGTTCAAAATAAGGGGAGAAGATATCAATTAAAATGTTTTCAGAACATGCTTTCAGCACCAAGTTACAGAAAAATTTTTCTAAATCCAGTATGTAAGGCTGAACAATTAGAACAGGACCTAGTTTCTCTCTTCCACTTAAATTCAAATCCTTGGTGCTGATTTCATTCTTGGTACTACAACATGTACAATGGTAGTCTTAAAATGGTTGTCCCAGAGATATATGCTTCCCCTTCACACACAGCATAGGAAAAAGAAAAAGAAAGTTAAGTCATAGTTTACAGTAAAAATCCTGAGATGCAGGATTAGGTCACATGAAAGCTAGGTATTGGAACTAGGACTGAGTGGTCTAACCTAGATCTCATGCTCCATCCTTGGAGTCTTTATGGAGTCAGCTTCTCTGAAACCATAGGGAACCAATAGAAACCAGAGGCTGTTGGTAATGGGAAGGGAGGAAATGGATGTATGGGCAGCTGACTAGTCATATTTGCCAAGTAAATTTAGATTGTGTCAAAAGAAATGAGGAACCACTGAATTGAGCAAAGAAAGAACCCACTCAGATTTTCATGTTAGGAAGATCACCCCTTCCACAATGTGGAGAGTGGAGTGAAAGGTATCGAGATTAGAAGCAGTGAAACTAGTTAGGAAGCTGTTTCTAGGTGCTGGTGGTGGGGCTAGACTGCCAAGAAAATATTCAAGAGGTATTTAACAGTTAGAATAGACAGACAATAGTGAAGATTTGGATTTAGAAATTGAAGAAAAGAACAAAATCAAGGATGACCCCCATTTGTTATGATTGGTCAAGTCGACATTTGTGGTGGTACTATAGAGACCAAGGAGGAAGAACAATTTGTGATAGAAAATGATGCTTAGTTTCTGGATGTGGGTTTGACATGCCTGTAGGTCATAACTTTGAAAATATTTCAGTTCTCAAGTTGCCATTTCAGGAGATGTAAAGATATTATATAATTTTATGTTATAAAGTAAACTTAGATGTTACATTTGTTAATTATGAGCAAAGACCCAAGAAATATTTACTTCTTAATAAAATTTTGTTCCATAATTGCTAAATCCTGATGCTATTTGCCAAAGCCAAATGTTAGGAGGAAAAATGGAGAGGCCAGTAGCGTATAAGAAATCATTTGTGTTTTCCTTTAACAAGAAATAAATATGTATATTAAATACTACTTGCTCTGGTAGTATGAAAATATAATAGATCTAGAATTAGAAATATCCTGATTGAGTAAACAAAGGAGCAAGCAATGGATTGGGTAACACTAAGGTCAAATAGCAAGAAATGAAAAGAGAAGACAGATTTTTTTTTAAGCGTATCAAGATGAAAAAATATTATTGTACTACCGGTACACTGGATGCTTATAAAAAGGAAAACATCCTTATTTAGAAGAAAATCTACCTGATCTGTCACTTAGGGGAGGAGGATTAGGCAGTGATATTAGCAGATTCACTAGGGAACTGACTCAGCAGCAGATAAGAGGCAAAACGCCTTGTTTCCAAATCTGCTAATAGAACGAGGAAAAAGCTGAATGTAGGTTACCCAAGAAGGAAATAAGGAAAGAGCAGTAACGTGAAATGTAGTCTAACCCACAATTACTTCTGCTGATTCTTGGATAGAATCCAAGAATCTTGGAAGACCACCATCTTCTTAAGACAAGAGAGAAGAGTTCCATGTTCTATTTGTGATGGCAGCTTCCCTTGAGATTAGGTTTTATTGTAAATTAAAGTGAAAATACAGTTATATAATATTGATTCATATATTCAGTGAAGACAATCAAGAGCAAAGTGAATGGCTACTCTGGGCATAACAGAGTGTTTCAATGAAGCAGTTGCAGTGTAGAAGAAACTTAAGAGTGACTGTGACATAAGCACACAAACAGTAGGTGGACTGTTACATTAATCATATGTGAATGTAAAAGGCAGCAACCCTGATACTTGGTGACATTAGAATGAACCTCTACAAAATATACAAAATATATAAGAGAATTTTTCTCAACGTCCACCAATATGGCATTATTTTAAGCACATGGGACCAAGGTTCTAATCCTAGCTCTGATGGGTGATGTGTGATTCTGAGCCAGACACATGATGCAGCCAGAGGTCAGCTGCCTCACCTGTAATTTGGGGGATTTCATTGAATGATTGCTCAGGTTCTTTCTCAGCCCAAATACTGTATGGTTCTGAGGCCAATTATATTTGTGTGTGTGTGTTTAAATAAAATGTGGCATTTAAAAATGACTGTTTTTTAAGATTTATATTAATTCATTTTTGAAAATAAGATTAAATTAGATAAAAGATGAGCTAATCCACTAATAAATCTTTTTAAAAATATAACTATGTAACTTTTTTCCAGAAAAGATGAAAGAAAAAAAAGAGAGAAAGAGAGAAAGAAAGAGAAAGAAAGAAAGAAAGAAAAAGAAAAGAAAGAAAGAAAAGAAAGAAAAAGAAATTATAGTGCAAAATATAACCTATTAAAAACAAATATTTTTTGCAGTCAGTATCTTTTATATCACCCTTCTTACTCAGAGGATTCCTATGGCATTCCAAATTTGACAGCACCATTAGAAAAGTGAAAATATATAATTATTTCTAATTGTCATGACAGCCTTCCATGTGATGTAACCTCATTATTAAATGAGCTTCATGAAATGTATTAATTTATTATGCAACAAATATGTAATTATCAGGAGTAAGGACTTTTTTATGCATGATACAAAGAATAAGACACTCTTCCTGCCCCTGAAATTCTCATAAATAAGATTTGAACAATCATAATAGAAGATATTTTAAAAGAGAAAGCAAGGAGAGTATAGAAGGGATGACAGCACCTACCCTGGTTGAATCCTAACTTCTCTGTAAAATGGAAATAATAATACCTAAGATAGAGGATTGTGGTGAATATTAAATAAAATGTTCACTGTGCACTTGGCACATGTAATTTTTCAGTATTTCGTTGAATCCTCCCCACAGGCCCATATATCCCAATTTTACAGATCAGAAAACCAAAGCTAAAATCATCTATCTACCTAGTAAATGGTGGAACTGAAATTCAGACCCAGAATATGACACTCATGTACTATAACACCTTGCACAGACCCAGAATATAGTACTCATGTACGATAACACCTTCCACATTTACTTCTACCATGCCCACAACTTCCTGCACATGGCAACAGAGTTTTCCTGACAGCTAACTATTAGATGAGACATTGAGGGACAGTACAGTCTTTGAAGGCATAACATTGCTGAGTAACTGGAGTAAACTAATGTTATCGCTGCAGTGAAAATGGTCAGCTACTGGTTATGTGAGTTTATACATAGATAACAAAATTCTTTGCAACAGATGATGAATCTTAAAGACTCATACCTTTTACCTGATATGGGTGTAGGCACTGGGATGAGCAAATCAGGAGAGGGATTAGACATATTCAATGGAGCAGGGTAAGTCTATTACAGGCAGCGGTCAGAAGCAAAATCAAGCTGGCATAGTGTTCAGGTAGTAACAGTTAGATGGCAGTTCAGGCTGGTGATTCCTATTAAGATGTAAGAGCAGGTGTCCTGAAAAACAAATATAGAAACAGGAGCAGGAAGCCCAGAGGCAGAAAAAAATGAAATAGTAGCAAGAGTTAAAACATAGAAAGTATAATGAACCCCCACCATAATGCTATATGTGAGATCCAAAAATATATATATCCTGTAGAATGTGAAGTTGCAATACATAAAGTTCATGAAATGATTGGGTTAAGGCGGCTGCAGAGGATGGGAACCGATTGCCCATTAATGTTTTATCCAAATTTGCACTATTGCAGCGTGCGTTATCTCAGTGTTTCACTGCGCTGACCAAGCACCAAGCACAGCTCCTAAGTGCTTTACTTATGGTAACCCATTTAGCCATTGTAACAACTCTGTAGCTAGTGTTTGCATAAATGAGGAAATTGAGGTACAATGAGATTAGTAACTCAGCCAAAGTCAAACAGCCAACAAAGGGCAGAGGCTAGAATAAAAAATTCCACGCTGTCCAGCTCTAGAGCCCACACTCATAACCATTGGGCAATACTGCCTCTGCAAAATCCGGTATCAACCTGCTGACAGCTCAAAATCTGGAAGGAGGTAGCAGGACTCGTGTCCCGAGGTTAGGATTCTGAGGTGTGGGGTCATAACTCTAGTTGTTACAACACAGCTAGAACAGTGCCTGACATATGAGTTCTCAATAAATGTCATAGTCATTGTTTTGGTAACAGATGAAGAGATAGGCACCAAGATCTGGGGAACATAATTTGACCAGAAAATACAGTATAAAGCTTCAGTGTTAAATTCAATATGAATGAGACTAGGGCAAAAACTGAGGCAGGGACCTATGTGATGGAGATGGACTCCAGGGCAGAGCTCAGTTACTGGATCTGGGGCAAGGTTACTGATAGCAAAATTAACTAGATGCTAAACTAATAATCTTAAACTCCTTAAATATCTTCTGTTTAAGGAGAGAAACTGGAGCATGGGAAAGGGACAGAGATGCTGCCAGGGGAATGTTAAATATGTGCAGATATAACAAAGAGGCATGGAAGTAAGGAGCCACCTAATTCTTATCTCACACAGCAATATCAGATGCATAAAAGCAACCTTACATTTTAAATTCTTCACAATTAAACTTCAATATATGTTAGGTCTAAATTAGATCACTCAGCTGCATTTTGTCTGGAATCTTGCTTGTTTCAGGGATGGTTAGTTCAAAATAATGGTAAAATTTTTGCCCAAAATAATATGATCCAGAAATCTCTGACACGTGGAGTACTGATACTTGTTTAGAACTTCCTTATCATCTACTAATATGCTTTAAATAGACAGTAATTTTTCTGGTTTGAATTTTGATTTTTTTTGTTAAATACCTATATATTTCAACAATCTCTATGTCTAGATATGGAAAACAAGCCCTGGTTGAATTGATGGAATTATTCCAGATAAATGGCATCAACAGTAGTAGTTTTCTTTCCTGTTTTGACTCCCCACCCACATTACTGCAGCTAATAGCAATGGGACTCAGAAAGCAAGCTCTATTAGTGAGATCATTGCTTCATATTCTTCATTAATAATTTTTCTTGCCTGCATAGAGACAAAATAGCTCAAAAAAGCACAAATGAACTAAAAGTCAATTAGTGAGATTATAACAAGGTGTAACAAAAAGCATACAGTATGGAGCAATTGACAATTAAAAGCATTTTGAATGTGGAAGCTTTCCTTTATCAGAAATGCTTTTGAGAATGCTGGTCCACAAAACCAAAGAGCCCTTCCAATCAACGCTCCTTGCAACCCACAGATGTGTGATTCCATGCTTTCCTGGGTCCATCTATGTCAGGTCAGACAAGGCACGGCCATTCTTTGCTTGAATGGGACCACTCCTCTTGTTCCATCCATGGGCTGTCTCCTATGTTTTGTAATGTGTGAAAGGCAAGTATGCACTCGACTTTGAAAGACATCACATTCCAGGAATATTGTAATCACAATCTTAAGAGTTTAAGTGAAGACACAGTTAGAGTAACAACCTCTGAGACAGTCATTGGAAGCTGGTAGTCATGGCAAACAATTTATGAGGCAGTGTCATGATTAATGATGTAATTGCCATTAAATAAGTGGTATTAGGGAACACCAGAGGCAAGGAAATCAATATTCTTTCAATACAGGTAGGTTCTGAAGTGCCATTGCATCACGACTAATGACAGCATTGCTAC